>VUQR01019908.1:10402-24731 GCA_015108515.1 Hemichromis elongatus
TGCATTTGCATTTGAAAATAGTAAAAAAAAAAAAAAAAAAAAAAAAAAAAAAACAAAAAAAAAAAAAAAAAAAAAAAACAACTAAGGAGTTTCTCCTTTTGACAAATCCATAACCGCACCAAAAATCTTTTGCCGCAGGTTAATTGCTGCATTTGAAAAGTCGACCTCCTTTGCCAGTGTTGAATGAATCCTTTCTTTGTCTCCTGTGTGCCAAACATGAAAAGAAGAAAAATAAATAGCTAGAATCATAAGGGCTGGCAATGCCAACAGACATTGTGCTTGGCTCGGTGCCTGGTTTCAAGAGAGAACTCTTTCATTTGCAGCAGGCTTTTCCTCACTCTACAGGAGGATAGAGGGGGATTTTCCTCTAAAGATCCAGAAAATCACCCCTTTAATTTGAAATCTGGGTGATTTTGTCACTTAAGCCTTTAGTGAAGAAATGTTACAGCTTTTCTCACATCAGCAGCTTGGTGTACATCATATTTAATTTGGTATCTTAGTATAATAAAGCACTGCCGCGACTTCAAGTGGGTGTTCATGTATCATTAACCCTCTTTATAACTCCATTACTCCCTGTTATTTAAGGAGTTATGGAAACAACTCATAGGAAACAGAAATTCTGGTTAAAAAAATAACAACTGGAAAAGGAGATGATCTTTCAATGTGGTGATTAGTGGTTGTAATGCAATATAGTACTTTAGACTCTATTTCTGAGTACATAAACAATGCCTTAAGCAGGTGTATGCAGAAACCTTTAAATAGAAAAAGAAGATTCCATCCAAAATGATTCATTGGTGATATGTGGATTACATAACCCCTTCTGATACAAGCCATTCTTTGATAAACTTAATTTGCACCGAAATGTAGATTAAAAACTACTGAAGGCTGTTGACTCTAACCATCCACCGAATATACAGAGTTTGCAGGAAGCACGTTCAGAGACTTTATAATTGTTTTGTATTCAATACAATACATTGAATTTACACCATATTCACAGCAATATCAGTTCTGGAATATTCTGTGAAAGCCTGTAAGACAGAAAAAAAAAAGGATTTTGCACAGGGATTTTAAACATGCGTTACCATTTCTCCAAACTGACTGTGGGAAAATAGCTCAATTTTAACCTCATCTGTCTAGTGCACTTGTTTCCAGAATAGTTCAAAGATTTCGCTTTTTTACTACTTCACACTTTGATTTTTGTGATGAGTTTCCAGGTGAGATTTTCTGCTGATAACTCCTTTGTGTAGACCCTTTTGTGTATCAGTGCTGCACAATGGTGGATGCCTCCTCTTTGCCAGCTAAAACCTTCCTGCAGCTCCTGCAGCTTGTTTTGTGCCTAGAAGATGTGTGCGTGTGTTTTATACGAAAGTTTTGTGGGGATTTGCAAAAATTGTTAAGACACTTTACTCTGAATAGCTTTTTCTACTATGTGATTCCAACTATGCTATGTTATAAAGCAAGAATACAGTTAGGCACACAATCTCTGTAGTTTTGTTTCTGTACACCACTAAAGTGAATTTTAAATTAAACAATCAATATGTGATTAAAGTGCAGGCTTTGGACTTTAATCTAAAGGGTTTAACAAAATTTTTACATGAATTTATAGGAATTAATTAAACTAATTCGACAAATAGTGGTGGGTAATAGTGTTACTCATTCAGACTACATCCAGGAAACTTCAAGCTTGGTAGAGCAGGTTTTTTTAAACTTTAGGAGTGGCCCAATCAACATTCTGGTATAAAATGAATTCACTTCAACAGCAACACCAGAAGTCCTGAAAGAACACAGATGGCAAATAAAGCAGATGACAACAGAGAACAGCGTTTGTTCTATGGGTAAGAAAAACAACTTTACAGCATCTAACTAAGTCAATTCAATTTATTTATACAGCGCCAAATCACAACAACAGTCGTCTCAAAGTACTTTATATTGTAAGGTAGACCGTACAATAATGCATACAAAGAAAAACCCAACAATCAAATGACCCCCTATGAGCAAGCACTTTAGCGGCAGTGGGAAGGAAAAATTCCCTTTTAACAGGAAGAAACCTCCAGCAGAACCAGGCTCAGGGAGGGGCGGCCATCTGCTGCGACCGGTTGGGTAGGGAGAAGGAAGACAGGACAAAAGACATGCAATGTCAAGAATACTCTCAAAGAAGTTGGTTTATCAGAGACACCATCATGAATGCAAATACAGAGAGTTTACAACAAGGTGCAAACAACCAGTTATACACAAGACCAAGAAAGCCAGATTAGACTTTGCCAGAAAACATGTAAAAAAAAAAAAAGCTTGGAAAGGTCTGCAAACAAATTCTTTGGATCTTTGGAAACTATGATGAGCTTGTACCAGAATGATGGAAAACAGAAAGTGTGAAAAAGGAGAGACACAACTCTTGATCTGAAGCATACCACACTATGTGTCAAACATGATGGAGCCAATGTTATGGCATGGGCATGTTTGGCTGCCAGCTGAACCACTGGTGTTTATTGATGATGTGACTGGTGATAGAAGTAGCAGGATGAATTATGAAGTGCGTAGGGCAATACTCTCTGCTCAGATTCAGACAAAATGCTGCAGTACTGACTGGGCAGATGGTTAATGACGCAAAACATACTGCAAAAGCAACCCATTTGAGATATTCAGTGATGTTAGCCCAATAGAGAACATGCCTTTCAGTAACTATGTACAAAACCTAAGGCAGGTCTTTGTCCATGAAATTATGGGCCTAGCTGTAACCTGAGCATTTGTAGGTTGGCACTACCTAAAATTCGGTTTGATGAAAAAAGACTTGAAAGACCTTCAAATACAAGATACATGTGCTTCAGGATGAAAAAGGACAACTTAAAGTGTAGCTACATGCACATGTGACAGTTTTCATGGTGGGATGAGCAGGTTAGTGTGTGTCTGTGGAAGGCTGGTTGATCAAAGTACTGTGGGAGCAAAACTGCTGCAATTGCAGGCGCTGCTGCTGACACTAAAGCACTAGAAAATGGCTTCAATGGCTGAGAGGCAGGTATTTGTGCTTTAAGGGGTCAAAAGAAGACCTCTTTTGGCTTTTGGCTTGCCTTCACACTGAACAGAGCCATCAAATAACAACCATCACCGTCAGTCAAATGACATGTTGCAGCATTTCTTTTGCAGGGGGAGGAGAGGGATGAGGACGAACAGCTTCTGTTGGGCCTGGAAAGATCGACAATACTGTGTTCAGCGCAAGGAGACATTGATTGCCAGTCAGTGATGAGCCTGCCAGTCAGTCTTGCATCTTCTGTCTCCATACCCTTGAGACTGTTGACATTTCTAGCGTGATGGCGGTGTTTGCTCATTTTTAACGTTCAGTTGTTTCCACTCTGCAGATGACGCTTTTATCCGGCAGGCAGGGCAAAGTTTGCCTGTCACATTCTTAATTATTTGAACACCGGATAATTACAACAGATTAAAAGGTATATAAAACAATTCACGGTGTGATTAAGTGCATTTCCACATGGCACAATCAATAAAGCAGCTAATAAACACAATTAGCAAAACATTGATTAACTAATCACTCAATTAATTATTCATTATTCTCGCTTTGAGCACTGAATAAATTTCACAATCTATGAAAAGTAATTAGTTTTGCAGACTAATATTGTCATTCTAATTCACCGTTGCAAAACACAGTCTGCAGTTACAACATTGGCTTTATTGGCTGGGTTAGAAATGTCCTCAAGTGTTTTTCTATGGCATCAAGACAGAAGCTCTTTATTATACAGGCTGCATCTAAAACCATGTAAAACTTTTCATTGCCTTTTTCAGGCTTGCATCTTTTTGTTTGATTGGAAATTCAGGATAAAAAATAATAACTGTCAGTTGTAGGATGATGCAGCAGGTGCAGAAAGTATCGAGTAATAGGGGGAAGGGTATGATACTGACACATGAAGGTCACTTGGTGATCATCTAGTTTTAACCTTAAGCTCATTTGCAGCCTGTGTATAGCCAAAAAAAGAAAACAAAAAATCCTCAGCTCCTCTACTCACTTACCTTTTATTTCCAGTTTGATTATTGATCATTGGTTTGTTGTCTTGATAGCATTAAATAGAGACAGAGTGAGGTACTGAGAAAGAAAAGCCCCAGAGTAATGATTATGCCACAAGTTATTGCTCTTTCTTCTTTTCTTATGCCTTTTTCCAACTGAACTGAGTTTGCCAGCACAACATCAGAGCTTTGGTGCACAATTTCAAACATTTTTATCTCCCAGTGAGGAAGAGGAGCAAGCAATTAGACCCATAAATAAGAGAGAAGCCCTAAACCAAAGGATGCCAACTAGCCTGTTTTGTCATTGCAGAGTTCACAGCAAGGTCGATTGTTAAAAATGGGCCGTCGTACTAAAAAAGCAGGACTGTGGTGAGGATATCACAGTTGCACGATTCAGTTTCTAGAACGAAGAACTGCGTCAGAACACGCGTGCCTATCACTATCATTTTTAATGATTTGTGTTATTCCTATGACAGTAGATTTCTTGCTGCTGGAGTTGGCCTATTTATCACTCCCACTGTAGGCAGTAAATGATGTCTTGCATGCTGTATCCAAAGGACAATTGTCACCCGTTGTAGCCCACCATGGAGCGTTGTTCTGAATGCATAATTAATGCTCTGCAATTAAGTAGGATCAAGCAAGCTAGCTTGGCTTTTCATTATGCCTGATAGTTTGGTCTGTTCTCTCTGTGTAGAACAAATATCAACAAATGTAATAATCTGGTATGAGATGTTACTTGAAATCATCAGTGTGGAAATTCTAAAGTTAGTATTAATCAGCTGGTCCTTTTTTTTAGTTTTTAGGTATTCTGAATTCAGTAAGTTTCAGCACATGAAATTATTATTCCCTCAGACCAGTATGACAGTTTGGATGCTTAAGAAACACCAAGGTGGACTGAAGCAGAAAGTTAAGCCAGTGCACCACGTTGGGCAGGTATAGTTTTTATTTGGTCTTCTAACCCTTTCTTTGTTGGTGTGTTGTATTTGTCTAACCAGCAACAGTCTGAAAGCCCAACGGCGACCGAGTCTGATGACTCAGCAACAGTTTTTCTAGTCTTGTCATGTTGCTGGCATACATCTAGATAATGAATGATTTCTATCCAAGATTGAGGGTTTTGCTTGGGACTTAAAGAAGGAATAACCTTGTGAACTAAAAAAGTGACATGGATGAATGTTGTTGTTAAACCTGACCTTGTGGAGACAGTCGAGCCACGCTAGCACTAGCATGTTACCCTATAGGTTAGTGATGTGTGATGCCACTGATTTCCTTTCCGATCCAATACCAAGAAAAATTCTGTGTGGCATAGACGATACTGACCCGATACCAATACTTTGTACAAAAACTTAATGTGTTATTGTATTTCAAATTAAAGCTTCATAAAGATTACAGGACATCAGACTACTTGTTCTTATTGTTTAATTATGAAGAATTATTGTATAGAAATAAACAACCTGAAGTTGTGTGTTAATTGATGCTATTTGAACATGTATAATTGTCATTTAACAGGACAAAAACATTCAACATTCACACTTTCCCTCATTCACAGTAGTGCTGTGCCACACCACAAATGTTGGTATCGATCCGATACAAAGTAAATACAGAGACAGTTTTGCCGATATCAGTACCAATAATTTTAGAATATTCAGGCAGCTAATTGGGGGAGAGTAGTGTGCCATGACTCATAAGATGAATTCTCAATTTGCAAATTCTGAACAGATTTAATCACCACTATATCACTGTCATTGTTACTTTCCACAATAATTAGTTAACACAACAAACCACACCTTTCAGTTTTTCATGTGATTGGAAACTGGGTTTTTGGAATGTAATTTTTTCTGTCTCTAAAACACAAAAAGGTTTGGACAGTTTTCATAGTGCATGTTTAAGGTTTTTTGTTTTTTTTTTCAAAGAAATAATTAATACATTTCAGCGGGCACACACTGAACTTGAAGGATAAAAGCAAAGTCTCGATCCAATATTAGTGTTGGTATGATACTATTGATATTTGGATCAATCCGCCCACCTCTACTATTGGTTGATATAATAAACTTGCTAGCATACATGTTGGCACTTGGTATTAGGTAAAACAGCTGCTTTTCTTTTTATTACAGAACAAATAGAATACATTTGGTTTTTAGAGCACTATTGCTGCAAACTATAAAACTTTACTTTGATAGAGAGCAAATTTTAAAAAAGCCAAAAAAATCAAATCAGTGAAGTAAAAAAGTTTAAAAATCCATATGTGTGGAAGGGTACTTCTTAGAGCCATCAAGACAGGTAGTACTTCTATGTGGCTTTATTACTTTTTATATTCAAGCAGTCATGTTATCAACATTTACAGTATATATCAATTTCTGGACATTTCTTGCTCAAAATATTTAGGAATAAATTCTAAGCTATTCACAGTTATTACTTACAAAAGTATAAAGATTACCTAATATGAAAACTTTAAACACATAATTCTTACAGCCATATGTTGTCGTCCAATCAGTACAAAGTACACCATCATTTTAGGAGCGCACAGTTGTACTGAGCCACCTACACATTACACCTACAGGAGCTGCTCAACCATGGAAACTTTTGCCATGAAGGTCCTGGCTCTTGGTTATCTTGTTGATATTAATGCCAGAGCAGTATGGCAGTATTTTTGGGCAAGTGCAAATGTTGCATTTTGAGAAGAACATTATTTAGTGCAAAGATAAGTTTGATTTGAAAGAAACAAAATTAATTACTGTGTGCAGAAAATGTATTTTAGTGTCTGCTTTTATCCATATACACAAAAATAACAGCCCCTCTCGCTCAGTTGTTGGCATTTGCTCTTGCTCAGATCTCTGCTCTGTGTGCTATCAGACGTCTGCGGACATGCTCTCAGTGTGCTCTCTTAAAAAATTATATATTTTAAAATAAAAAAATTAAACATACTAACTGAAAATGGATTTAGCTAGTGAGCGGGTTGGAGACCAAATCAGCCAACCTTGAATATTTAGGAGAAAATAAATTAAATACATTTTACTTACCCATTCTTTCATGGCTGTTTGCAAAGGCAGGCTCTGTGGCTAGGTGCTTGATTGTATACTCTTTCATGCTCTTATAAACATTTTTTAAGAAGATGTTTTGAGCTGAGCATTAGGATTGAAACTTTATAATAGATGCTAAACAGATGGTAGAAAATTTTGTTTTATAAGCTAGCAGGATAAAGATGTCCACAAAATCAAATGACATATATACCAGTGCAGTATCACATGGACCCAATTATACAGTGGCTAGAAGTAGCATAACTTAAAAATTAAAAATAAAAAAAAAACTTTAGCAGTTTTCACAAATTTTAAGACCACTTTCTCAATCAACATATGTGGTAGTTTTTTATCTTTATCTTTTCTCCTCATTTCTCCTCATTGGTTCATTTCCAATTTGAAATATATATTTGAAATGTAGATAGATAGATAGATAGATAGATAGATAGATAGATAGATAGATAGATAGATAGATAGATAGATAGATAGATAGATAGATAGATAGATAGATAGATAGATCTTCAAAAATCTTGTCATATACTATCATCTGATGGTAATTTTGCATTCATTTTGGAAGCCCTGAGATACTGTCTTTGCCTGTAGTGTCATCAAACTGTAGCTGATGGGTTCTTTAAATAGGTGGATACATGAATACCTGTGCGTGGCTAGAATAATAACTACCTCATACAGCCAATTATCATTTTGTTTTCATGATCAGTTTGATAATACAATTCTTATTATGTAAGATATAGATGTAGGAATTTATTCCTTTGAAATAATTTAAAAGGTGGAAGAAATGAGGAGATGGATGTAAATAAGATAGAAGAAGAAGAGAAACTGTTCAGGAAAAAATGGTCCAATAGAAAGGAGCAGCTCAGAAAAGTGCCAAACAACAGATTCTTGAGGAAAATAAAACCTTGCAGGAGAAGCTGTCTGTCAGTGAACATGAGAGCAGAAAGCTAAAGTGTGACCTCCACAAGGCAAACGAGAATATTAGCTTTCTTATCCACCATCTCTCTTCTCTGGAGAAAGTTGACAGTTGAGCAGGTCACCTCTCTTCAACTGAGCGGGGCAAGAGCCTCTGCTCTTGAATACAAAGATCTCAGCACATGGAAGGTGGGTGGCAGGAAAAAAAGGCAGCCAACTTGAAAATCTCTTCAGTAAAAAGGACAAGCTGATCATTAGGGCCAGAGAACAGCAGAAAACAAAGGGCATGGTCATGCTGAAGGGAAAATGGCCAGAGGGAGTTCCTTCAGAAAGAAGAAGACAGTCTCTGAGCTTCCAGATGAAGCTTTCTGACAAACTGCATCAGAGGCGAGCTCTTCAAACTCTCAGAAACCTGAGGAACAAGATCCCAGCAGCTGGAGAAGAGGAAAGATGCTGCTGGTCAAACATGCTTTGGATCCACAAGCGCACATCATAAAACAGTCTGAACTGGGATACTTTTACACAATCTTTAACCCGCTAACCTCAGGATACATTTTCAGGAGATTGAAGAAACACGTGGTTATTCCATTTTCAGTAAAGGCACATTTAACTAGAAATCACGTGAGACTGAACAATAACGACGCATTACAGGTATTTAATTTGCACTTAGGAGTAAATCACTAACAAACAGCTTCTTGATTCACTTTTGATAGTGAAATGCTGTAAAACTGTTGTCATTTTTTTCCAGTAAAAAATAACAATTTATGTGCCTCCTATTCATTAGGTTTAGCAACTCAAAAACAACACATGTGCCTCGGGACACGGGCTAAGTGGAAAAGAGGGGGTTGCGGAGTTTATAGTATGGTGGAGCAGTTTGCTGTTCCATGTGCTGAGTGATGAATTCTATTAGGGAGCCAATTAGAGCAACAACTGAGTGAGCAGCATAAGGATAAAGAAAGCTATTCATCATTTAGACCTACAACAACTCTGTAGGTAATAATGGAAATACTCATTTATCTTAAAACTTAGTGAGAAAGGGTAGCTTGTGTTGCTTTTTTTCAGTCCTCTGATTTAACAGTAGTGTTAACAAGGACTGTAAATAATGACAGAGTGAATTGGCAAATACTATTACTAATAATGGGATACCATA
The DNA here is from genome assembly GCA_015108515.1 of Hemichromis elongatus. Taxonomy (NCBI): domain Eukaryota; kingdom Metazoa; phylum Chordata; class Actinopteri; order Cichliformes; family Cichlidae; genus Hemichromis; species Hemichromis elongatus. The sequence goes on from VUQR01019908.1 coordinate 19,505, forward strand.
CAATATGGAAGAAGGCTTTTTCTTTATTATCAGCGTAATCCTTCTCTTCTGCCAATTTCTTTGGCTCCCCAGTTTCTGCAAATATTTCTTCTATTGATTTTTCATTATACAAAAATATTACAGGGATTTTGCATTTCTTCCTGTCTGTCTGAGAGAAGTTCGCTAAAATGTTAAAGAGAGGTAAAAAAGTGACTCACCAAGAAACGTTTTACATTTCCGCTTTGATTTAGTTGCGTAACAGACCGTCTTTCTTTTTAAGAGAGCAAGAGAGGATGTATGCTTGTGTGTGTCAGGAAAAAATATTTAGTGAAAGAAGGATGCAATGAAAGGATACAGAAAGTGAACCTAAAATATGTGCTTTAAGCTACCATGGACATCACATCTTAGCTGTGAGTCATCCATTAAATTCATTACAGCTTGCCGATGCTTGTTGGTGACACTGATAGCGTGCCACATGTTATCCTAAAAGAACTTGTCTCCGATCAACTACTTCATTTGCAAATATTTCCAAATTCAACTCTTTTATTCACACTTTTCAGTGGATGTCCAGCAGAGTCTTAATAAACCAAAGCTGAACAGAGCAGCATGTAGCATTCTGTCTTATTTAAAGAGCTACTTGTGTTGCTGATACTTGACAGTGTGTGTATATCTGTATGTAAATTATAAGTGCCTCTACACCAGGTCCTTTGGCCCCAGTAATTGCAATTTGATTATGTATACGTGAAAGTCTACAGAGTTAAGAAATATTTGAAGAAAACACAGTTGGACAGTCACACACTGGAATGCCTGAAAGATGAAACCATTGGCAGCTCAATTCCAGTTTTAATTTATTTCCCACATGTGGATCGGACTAAAATGCACAATGCTATATCAATGGTCTCCTACAGTCATGGAACTTTATTAGTAACAAGCAACTTAATTTGAAAAGCATCAAAAGAAGTCAAAAGAAGCATTTTTATTTTCTGCATATTACAGACCAGCATATCTCCATCACAAACTAACACACAGAGCAATGAATCTATGTGCTTGAGCTTTTTTTTTTTTGTTGTTGCATAAATGAAAAATGCAGTTTTTAAATGATGATTTCATTTATAAGGTGGAAAAAAAGTAATTCAAAGCTACCTGGCCCTGTGTGAAAAATTAATTACCCCCTAAACCTAATAACTGTTTGTGCAACCTTGGCAGCAAGAACTACAAACAAGCCTTTGTTATAACTGGCAACGATTCTTTCACATCACTGAGGAGGAAATTTGCTCCACTTTTCTTTGCAGAATTGGTTTAATTCAGCCACACTGGAGGGTTTTTGCCAAAGCAACTCAATCAGTGTCACAGGTTGGCAGTGTGGCAGTGTGGCAGGCAGGCCGTGGACCCAAATTTAGCTTTAATGCTGAACTGTTTCTAAACACAATCTCTGGAAGACATGGGACAAGGAAGCACTACCTGGAGGGAGGAGTTGACAAAGGACAAGGGGAGAGAATAAATACAACAATAAATAAACAGAGGCTAGGGGAAACACTGTGGGGACAAATCAAGGATAACAAGACAAAGGAAGTTAAACTTGATATGAGGTACACGAGACATATGCTGAAAGAAAAACTCAAACATAAGGACTAGACACAGAAAGACAACCACGAAGACAGGCCTGGAGGAACAGAATGACATCACAAAAGGAAACAACAAACTTATAACCATCCTAAACAAGTAACTACAGGCACAAATAATAAAGAGACTCAACGGTACTAGAATAACATGATAAACAGAACATGATACCTTCACAAAACGCAAAAGAAACCCTGAACCCACAAAACTCAAAACACTGGGCTCAAGACCTAGGGACCATAGGAATCAAATATAAATCTTGAATTTGACAAGACCACTGCAAAATTTATTTTTTTTTTAAAAATGTTTTTATTATTTTTTTAGTTCATTCAAAGGTGGACCTGCTGGTATGTTTTGGGTCATCGTCCTGCTGCATTACCTGAGAACACTTGAGGTTCAGGGCACAAACTGATGGCTTGACATTCTGCTTCAGGATTTTCTGATAGAGAGCAGAATTCGTGGTTACATTAATTACCGCAAGTCGTTCAGATCCTGAAGCAGAAACCATCACACTAGCACCACCGTGTTTAACTGTAGGTATGATGTTATTTTTATGAAATGCTGTGTTAGTTTTACACCAGACTCAAACCTTCCAAAGAGTTCAGCTGTTGTCTCGTCAATCCACAGAATATATATATTTTGGTTCACTACTGCTTCATTTTTCTTTTTTCATTTGTGGATAACGTCGCACTTTGTAGCCCTTTCCAGACTCATAGATGTCAGTGAGTTTGTTTCTCAACTATTTCTGAGTTTCTTTTGATCATGGCATGATGTGTTACTTCACCTGGTCAGACGGGTTCTATTAATGTGAATTCTTGATTCAACAGGTCTGCCAGTAAGCAGTTCTGTGTGTGGCTAGCTAACTTTAACTGGTTAATCAACATAAATTGTTGAGGGGTTGTTACTTTTTCACACAGGGCACGCGCAGGTTTTCACTATTTTTCGCTTAATAAGTGACTATAAAGCACTGTTCTATATATGATTGCTGTTTCAGTAGTCCAGTCTGCTTATATTTAAAATCTTCTCCTTTCAATGTTGCTATAATTGAATATTCTGCATCACAGATTAAATGTGGGGAGTGGTGGCAATCCCAACAGATTTTTGGTAGCACAATGCTCTGGGGTGCTATCTGTAACCTTCCAGACAGTAACTTAATGGTGGCAAGTGACAGCTGAGCACTGTTATTCAAAGCTGTCAGAGCTGGAGATGCAGGGTGCTGTTTAATATGCATGGACTCACTAATTACAGCCCTCTTACTCTAATGATATGGCCTTGAGACCGCCATGCTGAGGAATAGGCTCAAATCTGCATTCCTTTGACACACACGAGCCACTAAAACACACAACATAACACCAGTTCAGCTAAGTCTGAATCGATGTGAGAAAGCCCTTGAGCAAATCAGCATGAAAGTGGAAATTTGAGGTGGTGTCGGTTGTGTAGATTGGCACAACACACATGCCACAACAGATAAATTATAATAAAGCCTATAAACTAGAATTAAAAGACCAAAATGTAATAAAAATTACAAAAAAAAAGTCTATCTACATGTGGGGATAGGAGCAGAAAACTTGATATTGAGACAGACAAAGTAATTCGCTAAAATGACTAAAAACCACAATACCTGAGCATGCCCAGAGAAAATTACAATGTCAGCTGGCAGATCAGTTGGGTAATTGGGGTACACGAACTGCTCATGTCACTTCTGCTCCAAAGCTGACAGCAGGACATAAACCCGAGATGCTGCCTAGCACACGTCACCCAATGTCAAAGAGAAATCTGAAGTCCTCGCTTCTCCCATCCATCCCTCTGCTTTCTTCAGCTCCCAAGAAAACACAGCCGCAGCTCACAAGTGCTCCCTCTCTGTAAACGCACAATTATCACCTCTCCCCAATATGTTTCCATTCACATGAAAGCACAGATTTCCTTCTGTTGCTCTCCTTCTCCTGCATATGTGCACGCTCTCCAGCAGTTTCCAAAGGCATTTTGGGACCTTGAATTGCAGCAGAGACTTTAAACACATGGAAGCAGATATCCTGTTTGTGCCAGGGCCGACTGACACAACAATGCGGTGACACTCTTTGATGAACACTCTGCCAAATATGTGAAAATACATTTCAGCATAAAACGCTGCACATTCAGAAGCTGCCCGGTGTCGTGGGAGGTGAATGCATTGTTTGTGAAATGCAAATTAATAATTCTCACATGAGCGACACGTACTGCAGTTCCCACGCTGTGTTTGTATAGCCACAGATTGTGCTGGATTAATTTGTGAAGGGGTGAGTTTTTATATATTTAGTTTTTTTTTTGTATTAGAAGTCTTGTATGAAGATGTACTGGCAATTCCATTGAGACAGTTCTGACTGAAATTGAAAGCAAGGCATCCAAATTGTTCCCCAGCCCTCAGCAGGGATTCAGCTCCTGGAATTCCGCAGCTCCGTGCTGCACTGTGGTTAGCAGCGGGGAAGATTACAGCATAGTGAATGCTTTCTGAAGCCATATCTTCACCCTGCTCTGCGGGTGGTTTTCACACCCACAAAATGGATCAATTATCCAATCTACAGGCACCCATCCACACCACTCTCACACAATTAACTCAGCCAGACACATGTCAAGAGACTAGATTATTTGGGAAAGGCTTCCTCGCTCATAAAAATCGATCTAAAATGCATACCCTCTAAACCTTTTCTAAAAATAGCAAAAAAAAAAATTTTAATTTTACTCCAGCGCTCCTTCAGATCCCATCTTTCTTCCCCTCAGCACGCGCAGTGATCCCTAAAATCTGGCAAATGTAGCAAGTCCAAACAGTTTGGACTTAGACACCACTAAAGCTCCCACACTGCAGTTGTTTTTACAATCTCCAGCAATGAGCCACTCGGCAAAGTCATATCTGTGACAAAGCGATACGCTGTAAATGTGAAAGCCCCCTACTGTTCTTCTCATGTGGCTGTCATAAAACATGGTGTTGCTTTAATTGCTTTTTTTGTGCTGAGATGTAAGGGACATAAGGGAGGGGAGATAATAATAATAAAATTAATAGATAATTAATGATCATTCTGCATAGATAGTGTCATTACTTTTGGTTAATTTCCAGCTTAGCCTGACACATGCAGGGGCAATCCTTGGACTTTCTTTTTAAATGGAGTAGCACACACCCTTTAGGTTTATGTGCAGTGGCTTCTGCTTTAATAATACAGGGTGTATTGCATGAAAAATGACACTGCACTAAAGTGGGGAGGGGCGGCTGAGGAAACTAAAAAATGTTCGCTCCATGTTGTAACCCTAGATTCTAAGAGCTGTTTTGCATCTGTACCGTATTTTCACGGCTATAAGGCGCACATAAAAGTCTTAGATTTTCTTCAAAAAGTGCGGCGCGCCCTATAGTGCAGTGCACCCTGTGTGTGTGTTGTTGTTGTAAGGAGGACGTAATAGAGGACACCATGAGAACGCTAAAGGGTGAAGTGTGGGCGTAGATTATATATAAAAAAACAGGTATGTGCGTTATGCAGAACATCGTTGTTTTAACAACCCTGAACATGGCAAAGAGACACGCTTATGAAGCACAGTTTAAACTGAAGGCCATCAGCTACGGGGAGGAACATGGAAATCGAGAGAATTTAAGATTAATTAA
>VUQR01019909.1:0-14291 GCA_015108515.1 Hemichromis elongatus
GAGGGGAAAAGAATCACAATTTCTATTGAGGGCTCCGGTAGTTTCTTTGTGTACAGGCTGTGATCACCTGATCTGGGCTACTGCTCTGAGATTTACTGCTCTTTGTGGATTTACAAACCTCAGTTTAACAAGATGTAAGCAGATGTTTTATGAGTTGTCCTGTTCCATCCTATACACTGACAGTACACTGTTTATATTGTGTTTATGTTAGACTTTATAAAGTTGGTATGAAGGTGGCATTCGATGAATGCATCTCAGCATTATCACCTTAACTTGAAATTAATCTCTGCAATACCTGATTTAACCTAACTCTGATCATGAAACTACAATCACTGTGCAGCAGTCACACACTGTTCTTTACTTTAAATCCATCACATCACAGCAAACTAACCTGCAGAGGATTTTTAATGCAATTCTTAAAACAGTTAGTCTGCCTCAGTTTGATTAGCAGCAGTTTCACAATATGATAAAGCATAATGTGACAGACCTAATATTTGGGTTAAAACATGGGGGTTTATATTTAAGCTTTAATTTTCCAGTTTATCAAATCCCACTGAGCATTCTTTACCTTTAAACCTAACCTCTGTTGTTTCTCTCCTGTCTGTCTTATCTTTCTCCATCTCTGAGTGAAGTTAGCTCTTTCTTTTCTCTCCCTGTGAAATAAAGCAGCTGGACCTTCAGAAACCAATACACTGCACACAAGCAGTGTATTGGTATTGTACCAATACACTGCACACAACACTTGTGCACACCTGCAGTCGTTCTGGTGTCGCGCCCAAAAAACACAAAACCATGGTTTTACCTCTTTCATCTCTTTTATACAACATACCCTGGTGATTAATACACGGACAGAATTGTCTTTCATGTGTTACTGTTTAGGCTCAAATCGGATGGATGTTTGAGATGGAGTGACGTAAAAACAGGTTTGCCTCGAACTTTAAAATGCATCGAACCAATAGAAACGAGCCTGTTTTGAAAATGTAAGGAGTAGAAAGTACAGACTTTTATTTAAGAGAGTAAAAATATAAACAATGTTAGAAAGATACATAGTCAAGATACATGAATTTTGTACTTAAGTTCACACAATGTATTTGTACTTCATTACTTCCCACCTCTGGCAGTAACTGATGGTTTTAGAATTTAGTAAATGATTTACTAATGCTGATTCATTATGATTCATTGTTAATAATAACATATCAGAAAGTGCTGCAAACATCAGCGCCATGCATACATGCTGGGAAAATGATGTTGACACTAGACAGACGTAGACGCGTGCATTTAATCTGGAGGTAAACATGTTTACTGCTGCTGTGACACACAGCTCCTCTGTGTGTGTGTGTGTGTGTGTGTGTGTTTGTGCACTACAGAGAATTAGATTTCCACCCTGCACCTGATGATGCCGCTGCAGCACAAAAATGATCTTCATGATGCAAAGACACAACCAAATAAAATGTTTTGCCTCATCCAAACACATGCATGCACTAGGCACATAAAATGAAACAGGGCGACAAACTATAAAAGAAAACTGTTCTAACAGCTACTTGTTAAATTTCTTTTGTGCCCACCAGGTCGCCAGGATACTGGGAGTGACTCCAGAGCTTAAAGGTCAGATGGGCGTGTCCTCCGGTCTGGAGCTGGTGACACTGCCGCACGGTTGTCAGCTGAGGCTGGACCTGATGGAAAGGTACATAAGTGATGTTGGGTGAGAGGACAAACAACAACTTAAACCCCACACGCTGGTGTGTAGTGTGGCGTAATAGTTTTAGCCTCTTTTTAAAATGATGCACACTAAGCAGTTAACATTAAAAAAGAAAAAAAGAGGAAAGATAGCTGCTTTCTTTCATACAAAAAAATCAAGAGAATCTATAGTTTTGGGTTTTGTTAGGTAAATATTTGTCTTTATGCACAGGTAAATACGCTGTGTTGGTTAGATCATCCAGGGTAATAGCAGACACAATTCAATTCACTTGTGTTTTAACTGTATAGAACCAAATCACGACAGCAGCTGCCTCAAGGGGCTTTATATTTTAGGTAAAGATCCTAAAATAAAACAGTCAAATGACCCAGTGAGAGCAAACGCTTGGTGACAGTGGGAAGCACAAAGTCCCTTTTAACAGGAAGAAACCTCCAGGAGAACCAGACTCAGTGAGGGGCAGCCATCTGCACCGGTCGGTTCTGGGTGAGGGGAGGAAGACGGGACAAAGACACGATGTGGACGAGATCCAGAGATTATTAACAACTAATTATTAAATGCAGAGAGGTGGAGAGCGATGAACAGTGCAACATGGGAAGCCCACAGCATAACTAAGGGAGGGCTTAGGGTCTCCTGATCCATTCCTAACTTTGACAGTAAAAGTAGACTGGGTGTCTGTCTCCCAAATCTAAACTGGCAGCTGGTTCCACAGAAGAGCGGACTGAAAGCTGAAGGCTCTATCTTCTGTTTTACCTTTTTGTATACACAAAATTTACAACAGCTGCACAGACTCCACTCTGCTAAGTAGAACTAAACAGCTATATGGTAACCATAAAACTGTATACTAACAATAAAGACATAATAGTACTAACAATATGACACCAGTAATCCAATAAACCCTATTTATTGAAGGTGTGTAAAGACTTGAAGGTGTGTAAAGACTTGAAGGTGTGTAAAGTGACAGCTGTCAGCTTAATGAGTAAATGATTGCGTTGTCCATTTGTCTGTACAATTACAAGCTGTGCTGTTTTCCACTGACCTTTCTGCAAGGTTTAGCATTTTTCTTCTAAAATACATGATACATTAAGAATTTTAGATCTCTTAGTTGTTGTCAGAAGTTTGAACTGAAGGTGATAAACCACCATTAAACATGTCGTACAGGGGACCCATCGTGGAACTCACCCCTCCAGACAGCGATGGGTCTGTAGTTAGACTACTGCACCGCTGGACGATCAGATAAAAAACAAAAGACATTGCTGTTGGGGGCTGTTTGTAATCCACTTGTCTCTTCCCTCTGTCTCCCAGGCACCACACCATGGCAATAGCTGTTGCTGTGGATATTCTGGGATGTACGGGTAGCGTGGAGGAGCGGGCTTCCACTTTAAATCGGCTCATTCTGGTTGCTATGGAGCTGAAGGACACGGTTGGTGACCTGTTTGCTTTCACAGCCCTGATGAAAGCTCTGGACCTGCCTCAGGTAATGAATGCCTCACCCTAACCCTTACCCTAAAGCATTAACCATAACCCATTTGAGTCTCAAAAATGCCTCACACACTTGTGGGACTGGAATTTTGGTCTCCACAAGTATAGTAAACTTCCAATTTATGGTTTCCACAATTATATGAATAGACACACACACTTTATTACATTTTTCCCCTCACAAAATCATTAAACCGGTTATGTAAAAAAAAATCTAAAAAGGAGATATTTAATTGTAGTTTGAAACGCTTAAAGTTGATGTTTGTTGTTGATTCAGATCAGTCGTTTGGAGGAAACATGGACGACTCTACGAAGGAACTTCACACAGACCGCTATCAGCTACGAGAAAACGCTCAAACCTTTCTACAAGAATCTGTACGAAGGCACCGGTAAGAGGACAATCACAGCCTATAGCCACTGATAACAGCTTAAAGATATAACATATATTATTTCCTAAAAAGAGAAAAGAAATGTAGACGTGTGGGACGTGTAGAAGTGTGGGGCTGTGTTCTTGGGACTCTCTGAAAATGGAGCATCCAGGTTACATGCTCTGCATCCCTGTGTTAGTGAGGGCTGTATTAAAGGTTTTGTGGTTGTGCATGTCACTTAGATATATGAATCCAGACACCACATGATTTTTTTCCTAATGAAAATAAGATGATAACCACGTCTGGAATGGGACAAAAAATGGCCACGGGATTTTTGCTCCAGGCGGCCCACCATGTTTGCCCTTTCTCGCTCTCTGCTGGCAACAGCAGCCTCCTGTGACTGTGAGGTTGTTGCTGATGCTACTGTTAACAGTGCAGCAGCAGCAGCAGCCCGATAGCTAACGTGTCGACTAATTTGACACATTTTGGTGGATATGTTTTTACTTTATTTTTATCTCTTAGCTTTGCCCCTGCCTCTTTTTACTTTTTTTGCCCAGTAACCACTTCTTCCACACTTAACTCTCTACTGCATGAACATACAGGGAAGGTAGGACATGGGGCTGGTTGCAACATGTACAATTATATCGAAAAGAAGAAAATTTATATATTATATTTTTATTGACCCATCAGCCCACAAATGCCACTGGGCAAATTTGGTGTTCTATAGTATCTCAGGTGATACTAAGAAACTCAGAGATCCTGTTCTGCATACTTTGGTTAGTTATTTGGGTTCCTGTCACCTCAGCTTGAAGCAGTCTGGCCGTTCTCCACTGACCTCTGGCATCAACGAGGCATTTTCCCCAAGAGAGCTGCCGTTCAATTTTTCACGCCATTTTCTGGGAACCCTACAGAATGTGAGACAGGATGTGAGACAATCACAGCTCATCTGGCACCAACAAACATTCTGTGTTCAAAGTCACTTAAATCACCTTGCTTCCCCATTTTAAAGCTCAAATTGAACTTCGATAGTTCGTCTCCACCACGTCTACATGACTAAATGCATCAACTTGCTACCATGTGATTAGGTATTTGTGTAAAGGAGCAGTTGAACAGACGTGCCTGATGCAGTTGCTAAAGAATTTGAGAATTTGGCTGACAGCATTATTGTAATTTAAAAACTATTATATATCCTATTGTTCATAAATGAGCCCTCGTCAAATAAATTAAGTATTTTTGGTATTAAATTTTGGGTTTTTTTTAAATACATGGGGTAAGTAGATCTTAGGCATTGTGTTATAAAAGGTTTACTGTTGCTATGTTTAAAAAATATTGTTAAAATTCAGCCAGTAAGAATGAACATTGCATTAATTGTTTTCCTATATTTACAGTTTTAAAAAAGCAAACGTCAGTGTTTCTGTTTTTTTACGGACTGCTAACCTCACTCTGCTGCAGCCTCCTCTCCTGCGGTGGTCTGTGTGCCCCTCCTCCTGCCTCTCCTCACTTTGATGGAACGTCCATCAATTGCACCTGACGGGGTGGAGCTCTGGGAGACCAGCGACCAGGGCTGTGACATCATGCTGCGCCACCTGGAGGCTGCACGCAACGTTGCACGCAATGCACACAGCTACACTGCCAATGCACAGGAGATCTTACAAGGTAAACACAAGAAGAGTCCACCAAATCCTATTAATACAGGCATTGAGTGTTCCTTTAAAAAAAAAATTAAAAATAATTTCCACCTGTGTGTTTGTTTTTTAGGGTTTCAGTGTGACGACGATCTGCTCGAAGTGTTTAAGACAGACTTTCAGCTGCGACTGCTCTGGGGAAGCCGCGGAGCTACGGTCAACCAATCAGATCGCTACAACAAATTCAACCTCATCCTCACTGCATTGTCACGGAAACTGGAGCCTCCATCTACAACACCAACAATAATATGACTTCTTCTACGCGAACACAGCAGAACAGAGCAAAGCAACATCTCAGAAGAGACAGGAAGTGAGCGAATCAGGATCACGAGGAGGAACACTAGCAGCACTACAGGGGGAACATTCACCTTCATGAAAATGTGCTCTGATGGAATGTGAACCAAAGCTGGGCTCATTTCATTCATGGAAAGCTTCACAACATCTGTGAAAACAGATCTCCTTTTTTTTCAGTTCAGAGGTTTACTGTCCCGTCAGGTCAGCTTTAATTATGTAGCCCAATATTAAACATGCCAAGTTTGTCTGATGGCTTTTTAGAGTGAAACAGCTTCTGACTCCCTCGGTCCTCAATGAGAAAAGGATAAGGGGAATAAATACAAATTTTAGGAAGGAGAAAGAATGAAGTTACAGTGCGCACAATCACGAGGAAAAACCTTTACAGCTAAGTAGTTTCAGTCAAATAAAACACTGGAAAGCTCCAAAAACATTATCACTGTCACAACACACTAGACTAAAAAGTGATGGCCGCACTCAACAACTCCCAAACACCTCAGACACCTCTCACGTTTCACTCTTTTAACCAAGCTGATGCGGTGGAAGTGATTTCAGGAAGTGACGTGAACACTGATTCACTTTTAATCACATGGTTGTGTTTAACTTTGCAACAGTGGATTTGAGACTAGCTTCGATAAACGGATCCATCTCATTCATGTTCATTAATTTTCAGTGAAACGGCTCCATCGTTTCCAGTTTTAGTCGGTCTACATCACTGTTTTGTAAATCAGGGTGTATAGTGGGTAACAAGAAAATGGTGTGTGTACTGTCTGTACTCAGATCACTTGTGCAACTAACATTAGAATGAGGAGCAGCAGTGTCATCTCACAGCAGGCGATTCTTTGTGTGTGACGTTTGCATGAGCTCCCTGTGCTTGCGTGGGTTTCCTTGTGCAGTCCCCAGACATGCACTTCAGGTGAAATAGTCACTCTACACTGACTGTAGGCGTGCTTGTCTCTCTGTATTCAGGGTTTAAATGTCCTTCTATTCTTATGTGCAGCCCATTCAAACAAAACTACCCCCCCACACACATACACACACACACATTGTCGTTCTTATACTAGGTGACTAACGTGTGGTCATATCTGATGTTGTCGTCAGTGTACAGTAGCAGGTTGAAAAATATCACAACACCTGTGACACCTGAACAAGTGATAGAGAAAAGGCTTGGATTATTTCCATCTGTCTTAAAGTGCTGCATTTGTGTCAGAACTGTATTTTTGTTCTCATTATCTTTGCACTATTATGTTACATAACAACATATCTATATATATTAATGAGGGCACTTTAAATCTATCTGTCCATTTGCTACAAACACCGCTCAGCCAGCAATAAAAGAGGTGACATTTGAGATGACCGTTTCTTCCACTCACCAGGCGACAGAAGGAATCCACAGTTAATCATTTTTGCAAAAAGTCATGATCCTTATTCTGTGTTCCTGAATAACATAGTTCAGGTGTGCTTTTGTGTTTGTACAGACACACACAAGCAGAAATAATGTTAATAAGTGAAGACACTAAAGCTGTACATATTTAAAGCATGTTAATAATAGACTGTAAATACTTTCTGGAGATGACTGTTTAAAAAAAGAAAAAAGATGCTGATGAATTTTAATGTTTATATTATTATGAACTACTGTGGTAAGATTAAATAAATGTCATAAGCACGATCTGGAGAAGTCAAGCGTGTTAACATTGAACGTGTGCACTGTCATTGTTCTAAGATCTTCCGGAAACTTCCACTGAAACACTTCTTTCCAATGCTGCTTATTTTATTAGAACAATATTCCGAGAGAAGAAAAAAAAAAGCATTTTGTTCACAAAGTGTCAAAAGACATTCAAAGTAAAAAGATGTGCACAACAATACGAAAAGCGAAGTACTGCAATTGGTTACAACATGGTAGAAACACAGATTTACATGTTAACATCCTGCTAAAGCACCTTGTATCTGCTGTTCTTGCATTTTTTTTTCTGATTTTAAATAAAAAGTTTAAACAGCTGGAAAGTATCTTTACATGGTTGCTGGGTACAAAGTTTCCACAGGACAAAAAAAAGGAATGTGGAGAACACATCATCTTTGCTGGGTAGTGAACAGCACCACGCTCACAGTGTTATTAAAAAACCCAAACTGTTTGTACATAAACTTACTGCAGATTTTATATGTACTATAGCGTCAAAGCTCAATTGTTATTTAGTACTTTTGCATTATATTCAGAGTTACAGCACAGTGTCCATTAGAATACACAGTTTTATGCATATATTTGGAGTCCGGTGTGTTTCCTCACTTGCAAACTGCTGCATCACTCAGCAGCTTTAAAGGGACGGCTCGAGCCAAACCAGAGTGTAGCAGTCACATTTAGAGCATCACATCTAGATAAGGGTTTGCACCAAATGCTTACCATTCTAAATGCTCAGCAACAAAAATTTTAGCAAATGTTTAATCGTATTCCTGTTGGAAATTTATCGCACTCGCAACATGATTTCTCTGTCTGAGACTAATGGCCTGAGGGTTATGGTGGGGGTAAGTTTGAATGATGAAACAATCAGTGGAACATTCAAGCTTCTTATACGTGTTGCTAACTGGAAGTCAAATCTTGCAGTTTGTTGCAACTGATTCATAATCGTTAGAAATTTTTATTCTGCGATTAAAAGCTGTGGTCTTCACGGCTTTAAAGCAGAGACTAGATGACCTGATATGACTGCATTACTACTGGAACAAAACTGATGAACTTTTGTTGGTGATATTTTTGCAAGTCAAATCAAATGTACACTGAAATAATCCTGGAAGTATCAGTTCTAGTCCTAGATGGCAGTCGTGGCATTGGAGAGGGCAGGGCGAGAAGTTCAAGTAACAACATCTACAGCATTGTTCTGCACGGTTCACAGCTTCATCAAAGAAACACAGATTACAACAAAAGCGCGGCCACCTGCTGTTTACACTTACATCAGATGAGAGATGAATCATTGGCGGCTTTTTTACGTTAAGCAGTAGGTGTGTAGTTTTGTTAGTCTATTAAACAGAAGATCAAGTGGGCCATTAAAAAAAAAAACCTAACTGGTGAATGAATTCAAAGACTATAAAATCATGCAACAAAAAAAAAGTCTCGTTGCTCAAAATGAGTTACAAAAAGAGTATAAAACTGTCAGGAGAAATTACGCTTATTGGTTTGGTTTCTCACCTCTACACAGGGGTCATTCAGATAGTTCACGTGTCTCTCACCTTCATTCATTCGTTCATTCATCTAGTCACTGTTTGTCAGATTTAAATGCTATAGTACTTTTGGGCAAAGTGCATCGGTTCAATTCAAACCTTGTTGTCCTTCACAAAAATGGCCGACAAACCTAAAAACAATCACCACAGAAACACATTCAACATGACAGATGTTAATATGTACAAATCATTCAATGGTTAAAAACTAACAAAGACGCACATGTGCCCAAATTAACACATTCACATGTATGGAAAGCCAATAAGGCAGAGGGGAGAAGAAAACGAAACAGAAAACTCAGTTTGGCATGTTTGATCTTCCACATGTTAAAAAAAAACCTGATGTATTTTTGGGCATGTTTGGCCTTCCATACGTGTGTACATGTCGCTGATGCACGTGTGCTTATCGTCACATTCACATGTGTACAACCGATTAAATGGGAAAACTCTTCAGTCACCCGAAAAGGTGAGAGGTCAGCCCAGTTGGCCGATGGGAGATGTAGACAGGCGGAAAAGCAGAAGCATCGCTTTATGCTTGCGAGAAAAATCCATCCACAGGAAAACAAGGTTAAGTTTTAAGGCAGAGTCTTAATTGCAAAGATACCGGAGCTCCTCCTCCTCCTTTGTTTGGCGTTCAGGCATAGTCCGGAGCGAGCTGAGCTGGGGTTTGGTGAGGGATGGCCGCCATCTGCTGGTCAACTGGTGGAATCGCAACCCAACGAGGAAAAGGATAAGAAAGAAATACGGAAAGAGGGAAGAGAGGTCCTGTATTTGCCCGATAGTCCTGCTATCTGTCTAATGAGCCGCGCGGAGACATTAAACCAAACTAAATCCCATTCATGCTGGAACATCATGGCATACAACAGAGCCGGAGTCACATACGCACAGTCACAGATGGAAGGAACGAAACACAGACTCACACAGGATCATAGCAGAGAGACATTTTTGACACATTATTTTAAACAAACAAAAAAAAAACAACCCACATGCGACTGTATGAGAGTGAAGGCAGGCAATGAGGAGCAGAGTGGCTCAGGCAGGCAGACATCACCAACACAGCAAAGATAAGGATGAGTGAGCAGGAGCGGTGCAGGACTGACTGTTGTTAGTGGCAGCAAATGCTGGATGAGCACCTGACCCTGAAAGATAAGAAAACCCTGACGTGGACTCTGACGCCTGCTGGTATTTTTTTTTTTTATTTATTTACATCTAGCCTCAAGCTGGACCCAAAGTCTGGGAGAAAGTGTGTGTATATGTGTGTGTGAGAGAGATACGTTTTAAAAAATATATGGTGAGAAAAATTTAAATAAATAAACCAGCAAAGTGTGAACAAGTTGTACTGGTAGGTTACTTAAAAAAAACAACTACAGAAAACAACTTTATTGTTATTAAAGGAGAAGACTTGCCCCCAAACAGTGTCCAGCAGGTACAGAGAGCAATGCAGTTTATAGAAGGATTAAGATGATATTTATCACTAAAAGATGAATGCAAGAAATTTAAAACTAATCAGTTTATTAGGTCCACCAAGCAGAAGTGGTCCTAACCTAGCTTTACAATCCATTTCCTATATTTACAGTCACATTTGTATGTGATACACGTGACCCATCGATACAAAATCAGAACGGAGCAGCTCGACATAAAGGCCCATAAAGTGAGAGAAGCGTGGTGCAGAAATAAAAAAATCATGATTCTGAGATTTTAACAGGTTTAACAGGAAGTAGTTTCAACATAAAGTCGTTACGATCCTCACTTTATGTCAAGACTGCATGCAGCTGAGCTTGGTGGACCTAATAAACTGATGGGGTTGCCACTTCCTGCCCTGAAAGACAAAAACATTCCACAGCTCAGTGGTGGATTTGGATCTAATGTGAAGATCATAAATGCTTTATTGCTTGTTCGTGACTTTGGCATCATCTCTTTTACCTCCCCCCCCTCTTAAAGCCCAGAATGCTTTGCTGCTCATGGACACGTGAGCATGCAGACATGCAAACCACCCCGGCAGCCTGCCTAATCTCTGACCTCCTCCACCTCCCTCTCTCCCTTTTCCTCTCTTTCTTTCTTAGTCACCCTCCCCAGCACCAATAATCAGCAATCAGCACGAGCCCTCCACCAGCCAATCAAACCGCCCGGCCACTCTGCGGCCCCTCAGGAACCTGCAGTCACATAGAGAAGAAGAGACCGTTAATAGAAAAGCACACACGAGCTGAACCTGCTCACACTCAGACACAGCTCAAGTCCAGGACGTTCGCGTTTCAGGCACACAGTGGAAAAGTTCAAATGGCGAGTGGAAATGAAGGAAGATGTGGTGTCCTTTGCCGCGATAAACACTCTTCAGACACGACTTGCTTCAGCTGGCACAGACGTCGTTAATACCTGCGCCGCTCGGTTTTATCCTCATGGATAGCGGTGGGAACACTGAGGGTCAGGCCAGGTTTCAATCAGCAAACGCTAATGAACTGAAACCGTGCATCACTGAGCGTCACTGACTTTGTTAATCTCCGGTGCCTAAAAGAAGTTTAAAAACAATTAGGCTCTCTTAATTTGTCTTAATCCTACATATAGACCTGCTGATAGAATTAGAGCACATAAAAGCGCTATCCCAATGCAGGAAGGAGAAAATAGTGACTAATAATTTTAATTTACTGCTTTGTTCTGCTACAATTTTCCTGTTGTCTCAGTTAGTCCTTCTAATCTAAAAGACTGGACTGAAAGTTTACTGAATGTGGGTGTTCAAACATCCTTCAATAACCTGAGAATTTGACCCACACGAGGAACAAATATTCCTGCCTCGTCTGATAAACGTACACCGGAGAAGCGATTCCTGTAACAGCGTCACCGCCCATCCTATAGCTGCAAAACTGATAGGTAGAGATTTTATCCAGATGCTTTACAGTGATAACTGAGAAACCTGTGTTACGATAGCACAAAAATGCACACACACACACACACAGGAATCAGACAGAAAGGCAAAGTAAATGCAGCATATTTCATTTCAATAAACACAGACATGTCAAGAACTTAAAATCAAGAGTTTGATCATCTCCAGTTAAAAATAACAGAGAGTAAAATAATTAGAATATGTGTTAAAATAAAAATAAAGTCTTTCTAATGTATAATATAAAACAATCTTAATTGATTTGATCTAGAAGAGGTGTAGCTTACATACAGCAGTGGACGAGCACACGAATGCCTCATATATTACACACAAATCTCTCAAACGCCACACGGTGAGTCCTTCCTGTTCGTGCTTAGAAACATCGCAGGCATGAGAGGAAGACGAGTGATTATGGGGTTAAAAGAAGGAGCAGGCGTGAGGGATGAAGGGGTGGGATGGAAACGAGGCAAACAAGACGACACGAGTCCATGCAGATGTTTCGCAGTGATGTCTCTTTTCCTTTTAGTGGTGTTACACTGAGAAGCAGGCAGACATGGAGAGCATGACAGACAGAGGACAGCGGAGCCTCAGATGTAGGTGACGGCACCTTTGCTGTTTTTCTCCAGCGTGATTTCTACGTAGGAGGTGGGAACGTAGCCCTCCTCCCCGCTCTGCTTCCTCGCCCGTGTCCACCCGTCGCCTTTGTCCTCCTCGATGATGTACAACACCTGCGGGCGGGCAGACAGGCAGGACGTCACGTTCTCCCATGAATCGTTGGAAACAAGTTTTCAAATCGCACCATTTAAATTAACCTGAAAAGTCTCACCTCGTCTTCTGCCATCACTAATGTGCCTTCGTTCTGACCTGAGAGTCAAACAAAAACAGGACACATCAGGCTTGATACTCTGTAACCAGCTCAGTTCAGACTGCATCTGCTGGAAGGCTCCGTGATGTGCTTACCGTCAAACGAGTACAGCGCTTTGCAGTGTCCGATGACAGGCAGAGGGTCGTCGTCGTCGAACTCGTCGTCGAACTCGTGAGGGTCGGGGTTGGGATGCCGGGGCTGCGCGGGGCCGGGCCGGTTATGAGGCGTGTGATGCTCCTGGCTGGTGTCGTCTGTGTAACTGCCCTCAGGGCTGACAGGAAACAGGCGTGAGCTTAGTGTGCACAGGGCTGGTCGCACTTATATATGATTTAGAAGAAAAACGAGAACCAGCGTGCATCAAAAGTACAGATTATCTGCAGGTGGAAAAATGTTTACCAAAAAAAGGGGGGAAAAAACCTTTACTTTGGCCCATGAAACATTCATCTTCATCTCTTACTGTGTACTACTGTAGTGCTTTGAGACAACTGTTGTTGTGATTTGGTGCTATATAAATAAAATTAAACAGAAAAATGCTGGACAGAAAAATTAAAAGCACATGGGTTCGAGAACAGCTACTGAATACCGATTTAAGATGCAATGAAATTCAGTGAAGCGGACAAGCCTGCTGCATCGTTTTTCTTTGCTTGATTCTTCAGCTCTGAAATCTGCCCTTTATAGATCGATAGTTTTCAAACTATTCCTTTAACTTTTCTGAACGGTGAACAACAAAGGTTCATTTTCAGTGAAGAACATAAACTCCACAAAAAGAAAAGATGGGAACGTTCAATACCTCTCTCTGCCTTGAGGAGCGTGGTGGTGATTATCAGCGCTGTGCCTTCTGTCTCCTCTGGAGCTTTGCTTTCCCTCCACCTCAGACAACCACGTCTGTCAGGGACGCGGTTCATTAGTATACATTTCAACAAGTGCTCTCTGGCCAGAGGTTGCATGTTGATAATAACTGAGACCTTTTTACTTCTGTCTTTACCTCATTTTTGTGGATTTCAGAGCGCAGTTTCTCCATATTACAGATGGTCTCTGATATTTTGGGCTGCAGGCTGTTGGGGTCTCCCATCTGGGGATTCTTTTCATACACGTCCTTCATCTTGTTCAGAGCATCTCTGACAGTAACACACAAGCATACAAGTGAAGGTTATAGAGCAGATTGATGGCGGTAACGAGTTTGAGGGCCATTAAAATGAACCTGAATCCTGGATAGAAATATCTGACAGTGACATCATTACTCCCAGTGACATGCAGTCAGGGGAGGCCGTGCCTCACCTGCCATCATGGAAATATAAAATTGAAAAATAAATTAAATGGTTATATTTATTCAGTGATTTGTATTTTAATATTCTTTTCCATTTAACGTCACAATTTTTAGTTTTTCTTTCAAAATCACTTAATTTTCACATTTACCGTTCAAATACTAAGAAGAGACAAGCGGTGAGGCAGCAGCCCGCTGAGCCTCACCGTGGATTACGCAATGACTATGCTAACGGTGCTGGCATGCTATGCAGTGAGACCGTATTGCTGTCCCTCTACATGTCGCTATTAAAATGTCGAACACTTTTACTCTATGAACTAAATTTCCATATTTTAGCTGGTGTATATAATGCACAGTGTTTTTTTTTTTAATCAACTGTGTGTATTCTTGTGCTGAGCGATCATAAAACTGCACTAGGTGAGGCACGCAGTTCTCCTGCCTCATGGCAGGGGGCGCTGGTGATCCCAGGGATTCTTATTACGACTCCTCTCAGAATAATAGAATTAGTGACACTGTCACTAATTCTATTATTCTGCAGCTGTCACTGTGACAGCAGTAAACAGT
>VUQR01019913.1:0-10849 GCA_015108515.1 Hemichromis elongatus
GCTACAGTGCTGAAGACAAACCTAGGGTTGTTCTTATTTTCTTCAATCAGTGAGGAATAGTAAGATGTTCTAGCTTTACGGAGGGCTTTCTTATAAAGCAGCAAACTATTTCTCCAGACTAAATGATGATCTTCTAAATTTGTGACACGCCATTTCCTCTCCAGCTTACGCATTATCTGCTTTAGGCTACGTGTTTGAGAATTATACCACGGAGTCAAGTACTTCTGGTTTGAGGCCTTGAATTTCACAGGAGCTACAGTATCCAGAGTCGTACGTAGCGAGGAGGTAAAACTATTAACAAGATGATCAACCTCTGATGGAGTAGTGTTCAGGTAGCTGCTCTGCTCTGTGTTGGTACAGGGCATTGATGATGATAGCAACGGGTGGATTATATTCTTAAACTTAGTTACAGCGCTTTCAGAAAGACATCTACTGTGATAAAGTCTACTCCGTACTGCTGTGTAATCAATGATTGTAAATGTAAATGTTATCAGGAAGTGATCAGACAGGAGAGGGTTTTCAGGAAACACTGTTAAATGTTCAGTTTCTATGCCATATGTTAAAACAAGTCATTGTCCTTACATACCAAATCTTCAATAATTAGGCCTGATCTTGTCTTAAAGACCTTTTAATACTCTGTGTGTCCTAACAGAGCGCTTCGCTCTCAGGCTCCAGGCTCTGGGAGGCAGAGCCTTCAGCTTCCAGGCCCCTCTTTTCAGGAGCCAGCTCCCAGTTTGGCTTCGGGAGACGGACGCCCTCTCTACGTTTAACAATAGGTTTAAAAACGTTGTTTTTGATAAAGCATCTAGTTTGGCTGGATCAGGTGACCCTGAACCCCCCCCCCCCCCCTTACATTTTCAGCCTCTATTGTATTTAATCATTAGCAATCATTGAACTATGACTCTCTCTCCCACAGCGAGTCTTTTGTGCCGTCTCCTCTACTCAACCTCAGCTGCTCACGGCAGACGACTGCCCCTCCCTGAAACCAGTTCTGCTTTTAAAACCGAGTTTATCCCACTGGTGTGAATTGATGCTATATGATTGAATTGGACGGAAACAAAGCTTACACAAACTGGACGACGTACTTTATTTTTGTGTAAGTTAAATCAGCTGTAGTGAGTCCACATAAACACAACGATCCCTCTGATTCCACAGACTAAATCCTCCTTAATCATCTGTGAAGGGGATCAGACCGGTTTGGGTTTGTTTTTTTTAAAGAGCAAACGGTGGACACAGCAGCATTCGGAAACCTCGAGCTGTGATGAGGCATCTGCTGCAAACACATGAGGTCGCTTGTCTTTCTTCGGGGTCGTTTGTGTCACACCGATGCAGAGAACACTTTTGATAATGTTTGCTGCAAACGCCGCTGGCATCCCACTGTTGTTACTGTCTATCACATTTGACATCACTGCTCTCACACACACACACACGCTACACACCCCTTTAAGCTTCTTTTGTCCCTTGATTTGGCATTTGGAATCGAGGCAGTCTGCAGTGCATGATCCGGTTAGTTTTTGTGATTGTCCACCTTTTCCTCAAATCAGCGCTGCCTTAATTTGTGTTTCTGAATCGCTGTTCTCTCTGATCACTGCAGGCAGCTCAGAAACAGGCGAAGAACAGGAAGAAGGTGAGTTTTTTTTTTTTTTTTTAATCCTGCTTGTCTCTGCTTATTGCAATGGTTTATGCAAAATCTGTGGCCAAGGATGACGACAGAGGCGAATGGCCGTGCACGCTTCAAGTGTCTCTGTCTTATTGGTTTGTTAAATGCAGATTAGATCAGACGTAACTGTTTGCTTCTGACGAGCTGCTGTTAGATTTGAAGGTTCTGGACGGTCGTGACGCCCGCCCTGCTCGCCTCCTTCGCTGCCCGCTATCAACCTGTTGCCTCCTCTGTTCACTTGTTTCCTTGTTGCTTCTTTTCGGCTCTGCAGAGCCCCGACGACGAGGCTCCGTCCACCGCTGAGGTCGACCTATTTATGTCCACACAAAGGATCAAGGTCCTCAATGCAGACACTCAGGTAGAAACACAGTCTTTATTATTTATATCAGTAAACACCACAAGATGACAGATTTAACCTGCAACACTTTCTATACTTCAATTACAACTAGGGCTGTCAGCGCTAACGCGTTAATCGAGCTTCCCGCGCTAGCGCGTTAATCGAGTTAGCGCGGGAAGCTCGATTAATGCGTTAGCGCCGTCCAGCCCCACGCAAAGGCGATCCGCGGTAACTCGTTACCGGAGATTCTCGGCGTTAACGCGGGTTTTGCGTTAACGCCATTTTAACGCGTTTAAGCTGACAGCCCTAATTAAAACCTTTAGTACACGAGCAGATACCACATCATGTCCTGTGGTGTACCACAAAGTTCAATCTTGGGTCCTTTGTTTGTAACTGTAAGTAACTGGTGTATTTCTGGTTACCAGGAGTGTTTGATGGACCTGCCCCTGAGGACTATCTCCTACATAGCTGACATCGGTAACATGGTGGTCCTGATGGCCCGAGGAAAGATGGTCCGCTCTCGCAGCGCACAGGAAAACCTGGACAGCACAGCGGAGCAAACCACTATAAGCCAAGATGACAGAAGGCTGTACAGAATGATCTGCCACGTCTTCGAGTCTGAGGATGTGGGTTTTAAATAAAACAGTGCTCCTCAAAATCTGATTTTATTTAACTAAAATTTAACTTAAATCACCTTTTTTTGTTTTTATGGTGCAGGCTGATTTTTTGCTTTTGATGTGGGGCAAGCCATAAAAGCTATCTAAGTAATCTACTGCCTCTAAAGTCTGAAAATATGTTAGATTAAATTTCCCCTAAAACGGCTTAAAGAATGTTAAATAACTGTAAAAGTCTTTGAAATGTAATTTTAGTTCTTCACTGGGTTCATCGCAGATGTTCTTTTGCCTTAAGTTTAGTCTGTTTCGGGCTTATTGCTGTGAGACGATGGTTTTTGTCGCTCCATCACTAGCCCCAACATGAATTTATATTGAGAACAATTTAATCCTCATCCTTTTTGTTTTTCGGGTGCTATTGTGTTAGGTTAGCCTACCCATAGCTCTGTAGCTAGCCATCAGGTAGCAGATCACTATATGTGAGCTAGCCTGACTTCACTAACCCTCCAATTGTCGCTGCTCCATTTACCGTCAGAGTTTTTCATTTTTAATAATTCAACTTTAACTAAAATAGGATATTTTAACTCTAAAACATCGACTAGCTCGGTGACTTACGTCCAGCTCATACATCCTCCACCTGGGAGATCGTCCATATTGATTATTTCATCAGAATTTCATAGAATCTCAGTGGCAGGTCAAATCAGGCTTGCAGCCTTTGGGAGAAACCCAGGGTTCAACACCAAACAAAACGTCTTCTGATTGGTTCAAAGCCCACTATACCTCCTGAGCCACAGCCATACTGAAACAGCAACAGAAATCTGATTGGATAAATAGCACCAAAATAGCATTAAAGGGGAGAGTTATTTATAGGTTTAAATCTGCTTCCACTGTTTCTAAAAGAACAACTGATGTCAACCTTAACCTGAGAACAAAGAAAAGGTTTATATTTCATAAAGGGCTGAATATAAAATATGGACAAAATTAAAAACTAAAAATGGGAGAGCTGAAAAATTCTGTGTGTTCGTTTAGGATTTGGTTTTAGGATAAATTAAGGTGGGAATGTCTTTAAAGACACAGCTATAATAAAATGTTCTTGTTTCTTATTGTCCGTGATTCTGTCAGGCTCAGCTCATCGCTCAGTCCATCGGTCAGTCCTTCAGCGTCGCCTACCAGGAGTTCCTCAGGGCCAACGGCATCGACCCAGAGGACCTGAGCCAGAGGGAGTACAGTGACCTGCTCAACACTCAGGACATGTACAACGACGACCTCATCCACTTCTCCAAGTCAGAGAACTGCAGAGACGTAAGTCAGCCAGCAGGTGGCGGCACAGTCGGGAGGTTTTAATTATCGTCGACACGTCTGCATTCACAAGATAAAAATATTCCACTCTGCATATGGATGAATCGCACAGATAAAAATAGCAACACATCTCTGTAATTCAGGTCAGGCTATTAATGTTTTCCTGCTCATTGTGTTGTTAGTTTGCCTCGCAGTGCTTTTACAGGAGCATCTGGTTTAGGAGTCACAGCTGCACGACAGTTGTACTAAGAAATGGCATTTCATTAAAAAGAGCAAAGTCCTAACCTCAGTATAAAGGTGAATTTGTGACGCTCGGCCTGCTCTGACCTCGGAGCCTCCTCGCTTCCCTCGCTGCCTGCTGTCATCTCACATTTTTCACAATTGTGCGGTTGGCGGCGAGAAGCCCAAACTGGGAGGGCAGCGCTGCTGTTTTAGGACTCGGGTAGATTTGTATTTGGAAAGGTGACTGTTGATATGTGTCCAAAGTGTTTCTGTGAAGTTTTTCTTTGGTGCGTTTCAGAGCTTAGTTTCATAAAGTACACAGAAGTGACGACTTTAATGAAAACCTGCAGGAAGCTTAACTTGACTGTATGCCCCCCTCCATGCACATGTGTGGAAAGCATAAAGGTTGAGAGCAACTGAAAATGTTTCAGCATCAGTGAAACAGACGCGTGATTAGTTAAATCAGAAACAGCATGAGGAGAACGAAAGGGTACCTGAAGTGAAGGTGGGCTGCAAAGTGGCTTGCAGGAGCAGCAGATTAAATCTGTTTGACATTATCCTCTATGTAGATGGATGTCAGCTGAGCTTCCAGACTGAAGCCACAAGTGCCCTAAACCTGCATATGTAGCTAGCAGCCAGCAGGGGGCAGCTGGTTATTAGGAGGCCTATGGGAAAATGGCTTTTTGGCTCCCTTAAGTCTTTCTGTAAGCTTTTTCGTGAGGACTTTGTGGTCTCATGTGCACATTCACATTGCTGCTAAACTGCCTAAAATCACTGTAGTCCAGGCTTTCTGACCCACGTCGCCTGGCTGCTCGTTTTATTCGATTTTTTTTTTTCACATATTTTTTTTTTTTTAGGGGACAACAGAAGCTAAAAGAAAAGGAAAACGAAAAAAAGATTTCACGAGAGAGCGACAAGATTTGTTCTACTAGAATCTCCAAAATGCCACAATAAAGCAGTAAATGTGCACTATTCATTTTCAGGTTTACATCGAGAAGCAAAAAGGCGAGATCCTCGGCGTGGTGATCGTGGAGTCTGGCTGGGGGTCAATCCTCCCCACAGTCATCATCGCTAGCATGATGCACGCCGGCCCCGCGGAGAAGTCTGGCCGACTAAACATCGGAGATCAGATCATGACCATAAACGGGACGAGCTTGGTGGGTTTACCTCTCAGCACCTGCCAGAGCATCATTAAGGTACGCTGCTGCTCCTACCGCTTACAAGCAGAAGGCGTTCTTAAACGTTTGCTGGATCCACCTCATATTTTTGCTTGATGTTTCCTCAGGGTCTCAAGTCTCAGTCCAGGATCAAGATGAACATTGTCAGGTGCCCTCCTGTCACCATGGTGCTCATCCGCAGGCCGGATCTCCGATACCAGCTGGGCTTCAGCGTCCAGAACGGCATAGTGAGTGTCTGAAGCTACTGAAACTCGCTCCCAGCTGCAGGGAACAAATTGAATGAATTGTCCTTCTTGTCTAATTGTTAGGTTGGTATCATCTTTCTCCCCACTGAGTCGAATCCCTCCGTGTTTTCTTCCTGTGCAGATCTGCAGTCTGATGAGAGGCGGTATCGCCGAGAGAGGAGGCGTCCGCGTCGGTCACCGCATCATCGAGATCAACGGCCAGAGCGTCGTGGCAACGCCTCATGAGAAGATTGTTCAGATCCTGTCCAATGCCATGGGAGAGGTAAATACTGAAAATGCTCAAATACTTTCTGTTATATTGACCTTAGCAGCAAAAAACATGTATTTGAAACATATATTAGAGCATCTTTAACGTTTTATTATTGAAAGTGTCTCAAAACCAGACTCGCTTCCATCAGGTAAACAGCTGCAGCTGAAAGACCTGCGTCAGTCATGCCTTCCCTCCTGCATCAATATTTCACATTAAAAGCCTTTTTATGGCTTCAAAGCTGTAATCCCAAGGTTCTTTGTGCGGCGCTGCACCGTTTCACTTTAAAGGAGAAGCTTTATTCTCATTTCCAGCTCCATACTTCAAGTAATGCACTCTACTAGGGCAGCTTTGCATGACTTACAGTTATATCATATGGGTGGGTCACGCCATGAAAAATCAATCAGTCCCTTCCACCAGGTCCTCTCGCCATAAACCGATTTTTCTCGCACAATAACTTTAAAGTTTTGCTTCCTCACTATGAATATGAGATCACGTCAGATGTCCTCACCCTGTCCCTAACGCCGAGCCCAGACACCCGATGGGTAAGACTTATTTCAGCCTCTTATGACGTTTTCAGTCATAAGTGGGGGTCGAAACGGTCAGTACAGTAGCTCCGCCTTCCCATCGCTCATGAATAAGACGTGGATGGTGCATTCATGACCTTTAAGTGTTTGGTGGCCAGGCCTGGAGGAGGTGGTCCCAGAGCCCCTCCCCCGGAGCCAGTTTACTGTAGGAGACCACAGGGACCTCTAAATCCCCCCACCATAGTCGTAGTTATCCAATAGGGTCGCCTTTTGGATTGAAATAATTTTCAAATCGATTTTATTGGCTTCAGCTGGAGAAAATTCACACTGATTATTAACTTTGGGCCCTGAAACAAAGTACATCCCAGTTTGATGCTGGCCTACGCTGTGTCATGTGTCACGGTTTAGCACCAAAAATTAAAACACAGCTTTTTAACTGTTGTGATTTACTACAAGAAGTTCTTCTTGCATGGAGAAGGTTCATTTAGGGAGAGTTTAGTTTGCTCACTGTGCTTTTCCCTCTCTGCTCCAGATCCACATGAAGACGATGCCTGCAGCCATGTACCGTCTGCTGACAGCACAGGAACAACCCGTCTACATCTGAACACACACTCGCCACGCCGCTCCCGCCCGTCTGTTTTAAATCCCTTCTATCCCTCCTCTCCCCTCCCCGTTTGATATCACTTGACTTGCCTTAATCTGTACAGTTGACTGTCATGTAAACATGCACATCTCCAGCGTGACAGCAGAAGGCAGATTATATCACCAGGCCGAGTGTTAATGTGACGTTTTATGTTTGACCAAAGAGACATTTGGGATTTTCTTGTGTATATTTAGATGGAGAACAGAGTCAATATTAGCTTTGGTTTAAATAGCTGTATAATCTCTGAATGTACTCTAATCATGTTGGACCTATAAACTGTCAGGGTGACACGAGTGATGAAGAGTTTAAAGCTGAAGTTGTAAAGGTTGCATGTAAAACTCTGCAGAATAAAGTAAAGGAAAAGGCAGCAGTTTGTTTGGTTTGTGTTTGGAACGTTAAAGCTAACATTTCCTGAATTGTTGACAGACAGTAAATTTAAACTTCAAAAATCAGTGATTGTGTCACTGCCTCATTGTTGAGTTTTGGAGACATCAGCATGGATGGGACCAGTGGTGGAGTCGACCTTTACTCAAGCAGTCTTTCACTTGACTCCAAGTACCGCCCTACTTTCTTCCACAGAAACAAAGAGGGCAAGTAGCCGCCAGGTGCTGCTGTCAGTGTGACCACGCCTATATTTCCTGTGTTTTAATCTTTGCACCGAATTCCCGCCAAACTCAGCGAGTGCAGCGCTTACGTCACTGCAGGCTACGAGCTTCCGGTGAGACTCCGTGGGCCTAGCACATTAAATGTTAGCGTTCACGACAGCTCAATTAGAAAAACACTGAAAGTCAGTAGAAAGCGTCTTCGCTCTAAAAGAGCAGGACAGCACAATTTAGGTTTGCAAAGCCGCATCTCTTCAAACTGCAAGTCGTCTGCACGAATGATAAGACCAAAGTGATCTAGAAGGCACACGGCCGGATTACCAAAGCCAAACAGAGCCTCATGCAAACGGCCAAGCACGGTGGTGGAGGGGGGGTTTGGCTGGGACCTTGAAGTCCTCTCTGCAGGGGTGCCGCCAGAAATTTCTGGGCCCTCTACATTTTTCACAGATAAAATTTAACCCAATAAACATAACCTGTATGATGCAGCATGCCTGCGTTTGTCCCTGTCTGAGCTGCATCAGAGCAAGAGATGCTATGCTAGCCACCGTAGGTTGGACGGACAAGTGGAACGAACCATTGTGAAAGGGAGGGGTGTGTCATAAACAGTATATTATTTGTTAAATATTATTAAATATATGGTCAAAATACACTGTGTAGGAGGGGCCCTAGCACATTTAACGTATATATTAAAAAGAGAAAATAAATAAGAAAAAAAAGGGATCTGGTCTTCTGGGCCCCTAGAATCGTCCTAACCTTCCACCCGTTTACAGCGCCCCTGCCTCTGTACCAAAGTATCATAGAGTCAACTGTGAGGCCATCTGACAGCTAAAGCTCGGCTCAAACTGGGTCATGGAACAAGATGATCTAAGGATCCCAACACAACAACAAACTGGCACAAACCCCTCCCCAAACTTTCAAGGTGCTTAAGAGAGCTGTGCATTGAAAAAAATTTAAGTAATGCTGTAAAGAAGAGCGGGCCAAAAAAATGAAATGAAAATGATCAAGTCCCACAAAATTACTTCATTCTTGCTGCTAAAGGTGATTCTATGAACCCGTGGAGCCTGAGATGTACTTAGTTTGTCCACAGCTGATTCCTCAGTTTCAGTCAAAATTGCTTCACTAACATTAAGATCTTTGATCATGATGGAGCTAGAAAAAAAACATCCACCCACCATGCACCTCGTCATGAAGTCACGGAAAACATCCATTTCTTGTTCTGGGCAATAAATCGGACTTATTTTGGAGCCTCAAGCGGCCCCAAATGAAACTACATGTTTCACACCTCCTCCACTGATGTATTTAATCCCTGGAGGCCAGTCCTCGGGGTCACACGGCATGCAAGCTCTGACCATTATCAGGGCGGAGCTTGGAGCATTTTGTCCAGTAGTTTTTGATGTTACCCACTTCACCTGCAGGGCGCCAGGT
Source organism: Hemichromis elongatus (assembly GCA_015108515.1). Lineage (NCBI taxonomy): Eukaryota > Metazoa > Chordata > Actinopteri > Cichliformes > Cichlidae > Hemichromis > Hemichromis elongatus. Next base: position 8,997 of record VUQR01019913.1, read on the forward strand.
GTGCACAATTAAAACAAAGAACTTACCTCTCACAAACTAACCCAAACGCAAGAGTGGAGCACGACACGCTGAATACGACTTCTTGTAAAAAAAACAAACAAACATTTATTTATTGGATTTTCCCAAGAGTCTGTTGTGTAACACTCAGGAGACAAAAAACACAACAACAAAAAAATCATACAATAACATGTAAGAGACTGATAAACCAACATGATTGTCACCACATTCCCCAAACAGTAGTGCACAAAGACCCAACTGACAGTGTATGAATATATATTCAATATTAAAAAAAAGCATCAGCAATAAAAATGTGATTGTCTCTGGTTGCCAGCAGCTAATAAAGAAACAGCTCCATCACGAAGGTGGTGTGAATGCCTCGCTCGTTTACACTTTAATGAAATCTGTGACATCATTTACACGCTGGTCTAACACAGAAATGCTAAACAGGCAGCTGCACAGCTTCCCCGTCTCATCCAAGAGCCCTGCATTCGCCAAAGACCTAGATTTAAAAAAAAAAAAAAAAAGCCCAATTTTTTGGTAATTATTACTTCTATGTCATGCAATGATGAGATGCAGATGGACTGCATGAATGCAGCATCTGTATCTCCTCTTTCCGACTTTGCATCTCTATTTACTCTTCAGTGACCGCAATGCTCTCGTCTAAAGCAAAAAACGAAGGAAGGATGTTCCAGATTAAGCCTACACGTGTGCTTCCTCAGTGTGCAGGAACTGTACTGAAAATACTTTTCAACCTTTGCCTAATTCAGTTTACAACAGCAGTTAAAACCAAAGCAGGTAGAAGTCGTCACCTCCCGAGCTACAGTCAGAGCTGCAAGGCACTTGAGAATAAGCTGCTTGCCAGCCTGCACACAGCAGCGCGCTGCAGACGCAGGACTCCACTTTGGAATGTGTCGTTCAGCAGCGTGCGATTAGAGGACGATTAACACGGAACATGTGACGCCTCACAAAAACGCACAAAATCGGTGAAATAGCCGAGGTGCAGTCTACAGAACTGTAAGAGTGATTTGGGTGTTTGCTCGCTTCAGTTTGAGCCTCGTGTGTATTCACCATCCACCGCGGACCTGCTGCACACGCAGCACCGACGGTACACGGCAACTCAGTGGGATCAACAGATGCTCCTGTTGCTTCGCATTCATTTTGTTCAATTATAAAAACCTGAAAAACTTTTTATTAAGAGCCAATCAGTCGCTGGAAGATGGGCAGGTATACCCTGGACTGGTTTCCAGTCAGACGACACAGACAACCGAGAGAGCCTGCCCCCACCCGAAGGTCCTCAGCCAGCCAGGGAGTTCAAACCTTTCATATTGTGACCTTTCACAGTCACGGCCAGAAGTTTAAGTAGCAGCAAGTATGTGCTTCTCTCACTTTGCCGCTCCAGTTTTTATTGAAGTTTCTGGGCATCGACTTCTCGCCCCAATCCTGACTCCTGCCTACTTGTTCACTCACATTTTAAGGATCGACCACAAAAAGAAAACAAACCATCCTTCACCTCATCCGGCAGCAATTTGCTGACAATCTGCATTTTCCACCCTGTGACAAAGCAAAAGTGATGTCAACCCGTCGAGGGTCAAAGGTCAGCATAAATGGATCAGCATCCATGCAGATTTGGCCCAGAAGCCGATATCCATCTACATCCGTTTGCATCATTTCTGTGTGATGGTGACACGCGGGAGGCACAAACCGAGCCTCGTAATAAAGGCAGAAACAGTAACAGATCACAGACACCAACAGAATATATACACTGAAATATCAGCTGTGCACACGGTTCCTGTAACGGCGAGTGGCAAAGGTAGGCCAGAGTTCACTGTGTGTGTGTGTGTGCGCGTGTGTGT
>VUQR01019913.1:29489-63284 GCA_015108515.1 Hemichromis elongatus
AGGGGCCAAAAAGCAGAAGCACAAAGCAGAGTGTGACAGCTGGCTGTGGGGGGGGGGGTCCTGCCTACAGCAGAGGACCTTTTTTGCACTAAATCTGCTTTTCTGGCTTAAGCGAGCCAGAGCACAAGACAATGAGCTCATCACGATGATTACCTAAGCTCAACTGGCTTCCCGGGCTCACACAGCCGACCACGTGATTGACATTAACGACCGCCTGAACCCTGGTCTCTGGATGATGGCTAAACAAGATGAACACGTACACAATTAGAGATGCGATTCATTTTTGAATACTCATTGGCTCATATGGTTTATGACTTCTGGATTAAATTATTTAATTTGTGTGTGTATGTACTAATCTGGTATTATTTAGGTAAATGTTTTTCTAATGAACTTAAGATATTAATTATCAGAACATTGGGGGACAGTAATCTAATCGTGACCACATGTTAAACACTGAACTCTATTTAATAAGAGAGCCCATTATTCTCATTTGTGTTTCATGTGTTTCTGTTCTTGGGCTCAGACTCTAAATGCAAGATATTTTAGTCTTCCTTCTAATTGGCTGCCCCTCATCAACCAAACATTTGAACAGCAGGTAGGTGGGGCTTCCGTGCTCTCAGCCAGAGCTTTCCCTCTCAGTGACATCATACAGAACCAGGGTTTAAACAGTAAAGCAAAAATATAATCCTGTCAGCAACTCAGAGGATTTAGGCCTGTGGGCGTGGTCAAGACAACCTTCTAGTAAAAGTGCGCATCAGAATAGGGAAGAAAGGTGATGTAGGTGACATTGAACGTGGCATGGTTGTTGGTGCCAGATGGTCTGGTCTGCTTATTTACTGTGACTTTCCTGCACAGTTAACTGTAGGGTTGCCACATGAAAGGAGTCGTGCGCTTGGTTTCAGCGGAGCATTGTTTAAACACCACAGCCTGAGTACAAGTGCTGAACATGTCCATCTGTTTATAACCAGAGTGGACCCACCCAGAGATGGGTACATGGATACAAACTGGTTTCTTAGACACTCAAATGGGCTCCGTCCAACAGAGCACCTTTAGGATCTGGAGGTTATATGGAAAACCAGCCCTCAGCTCATTCGCTTTGGTAGCTTTCTAAAGTCTCAAGTATCACTGAACGGAGGATAAAGCAGTCACTAAGAAGCCTTGAGTTGAGCAGCTGACATTGTCGTCTTGGTGTTTGACTTTATAATCCTTCTTTGTGATTCTTAGAATGACCAAAACTTACAGAGCGGACTTCACGTTGTATTCAGTAAGATTGGAAACTATGAGCCGAGCCCCCAAAACTTATCAGGAAACTGTTTACTGAGGTGGCAGAGCAAGAGAGCCAAGCTGTGTTATCCCAGGTAGACTTCTCTGCAGCCACGGGTCACCAGCAGATCGCCATCTGCTGGCTATTAAAAAGAGTACAGATTCAAGACACTTACGAGTTGGCTGTGAAAGCCAAATCCATCTTCTATACCACGAGTGGGTTTAAATTATACACCCGCTCAGCTGCTAAAAGCTCCATGATCCATTACACTACACAGTTACTTAACCCCAAGTCACCTCAAAGTATCATCAGCAGAAACACAAACAAACCCACACACGTGCAGCTAGACTGCTGTAAGTGCAATACCTCCCTCCCTCTTGTTTCTTACTCAGTTGTATACAGCATTTCTATTTTATTCTATTCCATTCTGTACAGTATCTAATTCTTTTCTATGGCTGTAACGAAACTAATTTCCCACCAGTGGGACTAATAAAGGTCATCGTATCTTATAACTGTTCTTGATGGTTTGAAATATAACAGCTGGCTGATTTTGCTCATGGGAGTTCAGGGGAATGTCACTGACATAATGTTCCCGTCATTATCGGTTCACTGCAAAATATCAAACCAATCAATTAAATGCACTTCCTGTGATCCACCAGGGTCAGCGACTCGGGCTTATGGAAAGCACGAGCACGCTGTAAATGAGATGAGGTTGGGCGAGTGTTTAGGTGCAGATGGACTCACCCTGTGCAGGGTCACGGTGTACTGCTCCCACACGGTCTCCTCCATGACCGGGTTCTGAGGAGAGGAAAGAAAAGATTACCACGGGTGGGTTCGTTTCACCGGACAGATTAATAATGTATTATGTGATGTAACAACAAAGCCAGTTCATTAGCCCGCGCTGCCTGTTGTTACACAACCACAGGAACAATGACCGGCCTGCACTAGGCTGTTTAGTGCAAGCTGTCAGAAGTAACTTCTGTCTTTTGTTGATTAGAAATGGATTTGGGACACCTGAGCTTCAGTTTGCAGTCTTTAAAAAAAAAACTAATAAATAAAACTGTATGAAACAGGCTGTAAGAGGAAGCCACCCACAGGTTACAGTAAGAAATACACCAGCTAATGCAGTTAATTAGAAGACAGACTCAAACTGTCAGAGTGAGGAAAAAACTTAAATAGTTGATGCTGCCACTTTATTTATTTACGCCTGTTAAGCAACTAAAAACTCATTCAGTCCAAAGTAAAACAAAGTCAACAAATATGCCCTCATTTTCAACAAAGACAAAGATTACTCTTGAAATATAAAATCACAAATGACACATCACCTTCTTCACACAACAAACAGACAGAAAAGGGAAACTACGTTATATCCATTCACCTAAACTCGCCTGAAGTTCTTCCACTGGTTAGTGCTACTTTTCTGCAATTTATTTCAAAATAAAACATGACCCAACCCATTAAAGAAACTCTCGGGCCATGCTGGCTGGCCAGACATCAGATCAAATTTAAGCTGCAATCAGAATCGCACTCACAAGCCCCTGCAGGATGCGTATGGTCTTCACCGCGTGGGCCCATTTCCTGTGCAGGCTGAGGACCGTCTTCATCATTGGTGCTCTCGGTCTCTTTCCTCTCTGCGTCTCTCCCTGCTCACCGCCAGCGGTGCTCTGGCAGACTGATGTGCGCCACAGCCTCCTCCATGGCCACAGCTGCACAACCACCAGCAGCTCTCTCCCTGCATCTGCCCGCCCGCCCGCCTTTGACGTAAGAGGGATTCTGCTGGCCTACATTCAGCACAAATCCCACCGTCTGCAGAAAGTGTAAACACACAGGCACACCAGCTCCTGAGCAAGAGCGCGGCGATCCCAACAACCTCAGAGTTCACCCACAAACGCGACAGCAGATCAGTCGACGTATTCCGGCTTCGCCACACTCTCGCACATCGAGATATATCAGGCACTTCCCAAAGTTTCAGAGCCGATTCTCACTTCACAGAGACAAACCCGCACTGAACGTTCGAGGAGTTCAAATCTGAGTTTGCACAATGGTTAGGATTTTACATCGTGGAAAGTGAAAAATCTCTGTGCTGCTGCCATTTCAGGCTCAGGCTTAGTGAAACGGGGGCATGACTCGAGCTGGCAGCACACCCATCATAACCCACTTTTTTGATCTTCTGGCCAGCACAGGAATACTTTAGGACCAGTGGCAAAAGCAGAGAGACTGCATAGCTGGAGTATATATATTAAAAAAAACAAAAAAAAACACAGGGAAACAAACTCTCAGTAAAGAAGAAAGAACACAGAGGGAGATTTTTTGTTTTGTTTTTTGGATCTGGGAATGACCTTCTGGAACTTTAGCTTAAGCCAGGCTCCTGTGTGTGGAGAGCGAAGGATTGGAAACGTACTGAGCCCAGCCTCAACAAAAAGGGAGACCATTTATGTGTGGTGGGTGGGGCAAACAAGATATCACTTGACATCCATTTGCACCACAAAGGCTGACGTGTGTGAAGAGGAGGAGACATGAATGACAGGAATATGAGCGTGCATCAGGCAAAGCCAATCCAATTTAAATCAGAGTGTCTTCTTGTACTGTGTGATTTGAACATGATGGCTCCTCGCAGGCAGGCCCGCTGGAGAAGTCGCAGTCCCCCGAGTGCGAGCCATTACATAACAAAACACAAACACATTTCCACTAATGAGGAGGGAGAATGAAATACTGGGTCATACACACAGGATGTGACTCGAAAAACAAATTATTTAGAGATGCAGCTCATCACTTATCACAAAGTAAATACAAAATGAATGTGTAGCTGAAACACACCATTTTTACTGGTCCTGTAGGACGGTAACGTCTCTTGCAGAATTATTTAAGTATCCATCTATTCTTATATCCATCACGTTTGTCCAATGAAAAATAACCTGGAACATATTTAGTAGCTGACAGACTTATAATATCGCCTGGATAATATCATTTTCATTCTAACTTACTGTGTTTTGGGTTTTTTTGGGACTATTATGATGTTAAATGTAAGCTAAGGCACAAAGTGATGCATTTAAATATATTATAACATTGAACTACATAGATTTGTCTTGCCTACAGACCCAAACTAAAATAAATACATGAATTATATAAAGAAAATGTTCAGTTAAGTTAGCAACTGACTATTAACTAAAGTTTTGTTTAGGTTTTACAGCGTTGTTTAGAGTACAGTCACATCCTTCTTGTGCCAATTACTTCCCATCTTTCCTTGAAATCAAAGGAACTTTATCAGGAAATGACAAAATGACCCAGCCACTTCCTGTGTTTATGCGCTGCTGATAAGAAAAGGCAGTGCGAGTCTGCCCCCTCGTGGCCGCAGAGCTGCATTACCTTGTATGCCAGAAGAACAACCCCTACACAAGTATGTTTAATTTAGTGTACAAAAACAACAACTACACTGAGTTTAAAGGCTTTGGTTTTCAATGCAGGGGAGACCACAACACTGCTGTTTTCCGAGAAAGTGGATTTTCAAATAACCACAAAATAAGTAAAACCAAAAGCGTTAAACCCGCTGCAAATCATGAGACCAATCGGCCGACTAAACGAAAACTGCGGATTAGATCAGAAGTCAAAACTAATCTTAAAAAAAACAAAGATGTGTTTAAAGTTAAAGTTTACTAACTAAAGCGTTCGTGTAGCTGGTAGCAGTAACATTAGCAGCAGGTGCAACAGGCTTCAGCAGGGATTCATGGAAACTCCCGACTTTTCCTCACGGATATCCACACACACACACACACACACACACACACACACACACACACAGACATCGCACGTCCACAGGGTTGAAGTCATCTAATAATGCTACATTACACTACATTTGTATTCATCAGTGCTGACTGTAGGTGTACGAAAGGACTTACTGTTAAATACTGAGTAGCGTATCTGCTCAGAGAGAGCAGCCCCCCTCCGTTTACTGGCATCACGCACTTTGAACTGTCCGAGACTGGTACCGAGGATTCAAACCAAACTACGACTAATTAGGCGTTTCCGGTGGCACATCTGCCACAAGTTGTGAAGAATTTTTATAAAATTTGAGGCTTGAAAAAGTAAAAGTCTTGAATGTTTCACTTTAAGTGAACCACTTGACTCACAAAACACACAGACTTCGTGAATCCAGAGTAAAAAATTAGCGCCGACAGCTCCTAGCTTGGTTCAGATTGTACCAAGTGGGACCCCCCGGGAGGGGTGGGGTTACATCCAAACTAGTTTAGACAAATAAAGAATAACTCAAACAACACTTTACAAACACAACTTTACTAAAACTAATACTTATATTCCAGTAACGTGTGTAATTACAAACCGCTGATAACACAGCAGATAGACAAAGAAAGGTGGCTTAAGTCCCTAAATCGTTGAGATGGACGCGTCCAAAATGCCCATTGATTTTTAGGCAGCCTGCTGTGAGGCTTCCAGCCAGACAGCACAACAACAGCCTTAATTAAAGTAAGTGAGGAATATTATAGACATGAACCAAAAGGTCGACGCGTCCATTTTAGGATAACTGAAATATTTTATTCTAACTGCTTTCAATGCAAAAAAAAAAAAAAACAACGTTTATTTAGGGTGTGTAAATAATAATAACTCTTGTGAGTAAATCCAACACCCCTCCCCCAAAAGACACATTCTTCTTTAAGCTCCAAAATATCTACTAACAGGTTTGGCAGGAAAAAGTATACATTTTGTTCATTTAGGCAGAATGCAGCCTTTTGTTTATTGGCAAACACTAACATAAGGTAATAAAGTCTGTTAATATCACCTTTCCCCTAACTTTATATCTACATCTGTAGACCTAAATATTTATTTGTGGCATAATAGATTGACGATACATTACATTCAACCTCTACAACTTCAAAAATGTTTCTCAGAACTTTTCAAACACATCTTTTTTTAACTTTAAAAAAAATAGATTCTTTAATACCAGCTGACACGCCCACATTCATACAGTACTACTCCAAAGCATACTCACTCATATACAGATGGATGTGTTGGGAGTTACTTGGGTTTCAGTAGCTTGCCCAAGGATCCTTCAACATGCCGACCAGAAGACCCGAGGACTGAACTGCTGACCTTCCTGTTAGTGGTCTTCTGATTCCTTCTATTGTTGTAATAGGAAAGGATCTTCCACTACAGTTGTGATCTGTCCTTACATGTGAAATATACCTTCTTTTTAAGTCATGAAATAACGAGATCAGAATACTTTTCTCTCTCAAATGATGCATGCAGCAGGAAATAGCTAGCTTCAGCTGTGTTTCCACCGGTGGAAATGCTGTGTACCATTGGAAGTGCTATTCTTACATTAGTGCAATCCAACTTCACACTATCAGGTTAAAGACCGGCTGTTGTTAGGTCCGACTGTCGGACGCTTGCGTTCTCATGCCAGGCCTTGGGCGAGCAGCAGAGCTGAAGCTGATGGGAAGCGCTTGTACACAGCTGGAAGTGAACTGTGTGAGAGACGCTGTGCTTTCCAAAGACGTTAATATTCTTTACACTGGTTCACCTATTGAAACCATGTGGACAATTCTTACTTTAGATATGAGTTGTGACCAAAAACTTGTCTTTTAGTTTTTAAAATAAAGACTGTCCACCTCTTAAGAGGGCAAAAATGCACTGAGGTGCTTGGAAACCAAAATAAAAATGTAATAAATTCACAGCCCAAGTATAGATGGGGGATAGAGGAAAACCTGAATTCCCCAAGCCCACACGGTGAGGACATGAAGTGGTTTGTTTTATTCGTTTGGTTCCACTTATCTACTAAGGCAAATCCATTTTCACCTGATGAGAGCAGCGTCTTCCTGGGTGACAATCCAGAGGTTCGTATGTTGGCTTGGCCTTCACGCTCACCAGATCTCAATCTAATCAAACCACCTTTTCTTAAATAAATATGCCAGGCATCGCCATCATCAAAACCCACAATGACGGTGCTCTGGTTCACCAGAAGTTACAAAGACTCGGAGAATCAAATCCAAGGTGCTTAATTTGTTTCATTTGTCAGCGTTACAACGCCGTGTGAAAAACCCAAAGCTCTTGTGCATGAGAAGCTTATACAAAAGGTCAAGACGACCACATGCAGCCACGCCACAACAACCCTTTCATCTCAGTGTGCGCAATTTACTGTGCGTACGAGCCCGCCCTCATCTGGTATTTTATCAGAGACGAATCAGATAAGAACACCGGCTGACTCTGAAAATGTCCAAAATCCTGAATACCACGTGAAACATGTCCCTTTAATATCCACCAAATATCTGCTCCTGAAGAACACAGCACTTTATCCGCACGTTTATTAGCACAGTGAATTAAATAATGACAACACAATTTCAGAGAAATTAAGGTCAACCCAAATAAATCAACACATTCCACTCCAACTGAGAGATGCCAAACAGATCTTAAAATAGGCCATCCGAATGCAAAACAGCTTCACTGCCCTGAATAATTTGTGGGAGCAAGTCATTAAAACAATGAAGCTTGTGGGACGTGACATGTCTCCCTGGTTAATCATCATTCTGGACTCAGGAGGGGTCATGACAGTGTAGTTATATTCAAATAAGGAAAGGGAAAGACTGAGTCACTGAACTTTATCTTCAAATCGTCAACGTGTCAGAGCAGAAGCAGTCTCAGTCACAGCTTACAAATCATTTTTGCACAAATAGAGGAAAAAAAAGACATGCCTGCATTTTTCAGATCAGTGATGGGATTACGCAAGAGTTTCGTAAGACTAAAAAAAATCATTAAATTTTCAACAGCAGAGATTCCCACAATCACCCGGGTGACGTTAACGCACAAAACCTCGCTCGACAAAAGCAAACAGCCAGGAACAAGGACACTCAGAGCTTTATCCAAGCGCCATGCGCGCACACACGAGCCCTGAAGGGGAGTAATAATCCTTAGGGATCTTAACTCATCAGTACTGCATGTAAGACAAATTCAAATTCAACTAAATAAAAGGAAGTGTTACACTCAACGCAAGGAAATCAATAAAATGCAAGAAGATGACACATTTTTATAGCTCAGAAGAACTCCAGGTAAAATCCTTTTACAAATGCAATGAATGTAACTACAAGACTACTAAGAAAAAATTGTAGTTACCTGAATTACATCATTTATGAGTTGCCTTCGACTGAACAAATTTAAGTAAAAATCATAAGAAACTTTCTTTTATGCGCCTCGTCTCAGCTTGAGTTTTCCTCGACCTCCTCAGAGTTGGCTGGAGCCTGACTGATAGCATCGTCACACAGAACCGAAGAAACATCCACGTGATCACGGCACAAACACAGGAACAACAGAGGATATCCACGAATTCACTTCTGCTGCGTATCCAGGTCCTGATCACACAGGCAGCAGCCTGAGCGGAGCTGCAAAGACCTCCCTCCGACATGCCATCACCTCGAGCTCTTCCAGCCATCTATCAAGGTGTTAACAAGCGAGAGACCGAGAGACACAGGCTCCATTTCATACCTCCTCACTCCGTGATGAGTCACCCTCGCGGCTCCTGGAGGGTCTCTTAATTAAGGTCCAGAGGTGAACAGCCAAAGGCAACAGGCTGCAACCACACAGACTCAGGAAGAGGTTGACAACCTCACCAACTCATCCCATGTTAACAAACATGCCGATCCGACCCCGTGGCCTTCATCACGAGGTGAGGGCTGGGTCATTGCCCTCCATCGCTCTGCACTGGATCTACACGACTCTGGCCTAGCACCATCGACACGCATACTGGGTAAGAACATCGTTCTCAGGGATCTCCTAACAGAAGGTTAGAGAAAAACACAGCAGGGACCTGTGGGAGGTCCTCTGATGCAGAAAAAGCAACATCTAACATCATCTTCATGCAAATCGCTATCAAGTAAAAGATCACGTCCACTGCTTTTTGAGAAATGCTGTTTTCAGCATTAAGCATTTCAGAAGTGCTTCAAAAAGGACAAGGATTCTTGGAAAACTTGACCTCTGACCTTGAGGTCACTGAGATTTAAACATGTTTTGGGATTTTTAAGCAGATACAACTATGGGATGAATTTAAGAATCGCCTCCTTCTTGAGTTACCTGCAGTCACAAACTTGCGTGCATTTTGCCCCACTGACAATACAATAAAAAGAAGAAGAATGAATGCATTATAATGTGCTTTAAATAATATTTATCGGGGAGCACAGTCACATCTTTCGTAGTAAGCGTGAGTGCAGACTCGAACCTCAGCGGGCTATTGTCAAACAGCAGCAGCTCCAGTCCCAACCCCTCCCTACAAAATAAACTCCTCATTCAGTTTCCGCCTCTTGTGTTTGCCTCCTCCTTGCACAGCGCAACACGCGGCCTTAACAAGAGGTGGAAAATTACACGTGACTGTGGTCCCTGTAGAAAGCTAGTCTTACACAAAGCTTCTAACATCACAAAAATGAACACCAACACAGCTTCACTGTGATGCCTTTGTGGGAAACTAAACATGGCAGGAAAATAACTAGTGTCTGATTTATTATCGTCAAAATCTCCATAAATTAAAAGACAGCAACTGGGCTGTGATTTCTTCTGACATGCAAAACGAGCTCTCAGAGAGAAAGCTCCTTTTTCCACACACACACACTCCACCTGGGATCATCAAACAACACTGCACATATGCAAATGTATTAGTCATCAGCGCTGTTGTTCGCTCTTTTCTGTCACTCGCTGAAGCCGAGGAGGTGCCGAGAGAACCGAGGCCTCGCTGACGACACGTCAGCAGACTCACCGCTGGATGTTTAAAGAACAGTGATCTACAGTGTGGGGATTTCAGGGATGCCTGGAGCCCGAGAAGACATTTAGATCACATTTGAATTTCAAAGACAAATTTGACTTGCAGCAATTTTTAATAATAAATTATTTCACTCAAACAGAAACCAGAAAAAAGGTAATGACTGAAAGAGTAAAATTCACTAAATTGTGGGGGAATCTAATGAAGAAATGATCTAACTATGTTGGTATTAGCAAACTAGACCGATCACTATTAGAGCCTCACTAGTTACTGTAACCCGCGTTAACGTTGACAGCCACGGCACTTATCATGGTCGCAGGTAGAAGCTCCTGCTGATCCTCTTTTTAACGGTTACAACACTTCTAAATAGAAAACGACGTAACATCTTTCGCAGTGCCTGTGTTATTTATGACGTTGTGAGCTTTTCCTATTATAATTTTCCTTTCCATAAAATGAGAAAAACAAAAGCAACATTTGACGGGAAAGACTTTAAACTCTGGTTGGTGAGATTTACACTCTTATTTTTATCTAGATGTAGCGAGGTAGTGTTAGTTATGCGTTTGGATCTTTAAGAATACCTTTGGATGCTTTAGTGACTAGGTCAGTCAAAGTACATTGGTAATCATAGATGTGTTTGCTGTATATTATCTGATGTTTGGTTTATAAGCTGTGCTGAGCTTTCAGGAAGCCCCATTTCACAAATAACCATCTTATATAGGCCATCATGCTGGAATGTATATTTTGACTGATTTGTGAATAAACCAAACTAAAAATAAAGCAAAATAAAACTCTTGTGTTCTCAGTTCAGTAAGAAATTGAGCCTGAAATCTACCCAGGGTCCAAACAGTCACGTATGTGATGCAGTCCTAGCACGGTCATGTAAAATGGTTAGTTTTAATGTTGTGTGCCATAAAGGTCACACACGGTGGCCCAGTGACGGTCCCCAGTGGCCTAGCTCCCTCAAGAAGCTCAACCTACTGCATGCGGTACCAAAAAAGTACCAGGTACAAGGACCAATCCACAAGGTAGTGTTAGGAAGGAAGGAAATCACATAACTCGAGGCCACATCAGACACGGCGTCGATGTTTGTGTAAAAGACGTACCATCATAATAGCCGAGAAGCTGCGTGAAGACAGGCGGCGTAGATACAAGTACTGGGCTTCTCTGGACCAGCAGAACCTTCTGCTGCACTTGAGGAGGTCAGTGCTGGTCTGGTCAGAGCCAGGCTGATCCCTGAGCACATAGGAGAAACACAGTATTACAAACATCACCAGCAGTGTCACCATAAAGAAAAAGGATCGTTTAAAACGTTCACTGCGTAGATTTATTCCTTTAGAGGACGGTTTGACCTTAAAACACAGCGATTTGTTGAATAGTCTGAAATATTTAAATGGGCATGACTCAGAAAATCATGTTGTCCAAGTGAGGTGTCAGGAGATGCTTCGCACCAGGCGCAGAGGTCTATTTTTATACAGCATGAAAATTAATAAGGCTCTCCAAACTTTCCCGAGTTATGTAATTCCTTCACACGTTTCCTAGACATGTTCCTTTACAGTCTTTTACACAGTTTGCAGGCAACAGCAAATAAGAGACTTTAAAACAAATTATGGAGGAAAAACACATTCTTCTTGGGCTCGACTAGTTTGGCATGAATTTCAGTTCTGAATAATCCATTTTTATCTGACATTTGGCTGTAATCACGTTCTTTCTCATTCTCCTTCTCCTGGTAAGCCATCCTTCATTTGATTGGCTGCCCCTCATGTATCAGTGTTACCGCCCACCTGCTGTTCAAACAGCAGGTGGGCGGTAACACTGGGCTTTATGCAGATCGTAATATTGCAAGATTAAGAATCATCTTAAAAAAATGTTTAAGGGCAATCAAAAGCAAATCAAAGTGATATAACGTAGATAACATGACGGATCCTTTAACAGAATTAGCCACATGTCCCTGATCGGTGCACGATGCAGTTACACCAGACTCACCAGGAGACCGGGTGACACAGCTAAACTCATCTAACACTTCTCCAGTCTCATTTCAAGAGCAGCGTCTTGAAATGAGACTCCCCCACCCCCCAGCTTCATGGCATTGTGTCAAATACACTGAGATGATCTGAGTGGATAAACTCAGATATCACAACATCGGCAGAGAGTAAAAAAACAGATTTCCTCTGCGTGACTGAACCTGAAGCGTTCAAACAAAACTCTGTGAATGCACAGGGAGGGGCTCCGCATTTCCAGGAAGACCTGAAGCGTGCCTGGGGACAAAAACGCCGTCGGCGTCTCCACTGACTTCCTACCAAAGTCCCCTCCGTGCAGAGTTCAGTACTCTACGAGCGGCTACATTAACAGGGCATTTAGATGTTTTTACCTCACTTTCTACAAGCTGATGGATATTTATCCTGTCATTTATATGTGACTACTAAAAGCAGGACAGTCAGAGGGTAATGTAAAACAGAAAGCCAAATCATTTTAATCCCTAGTATGAGCCACGCTCCGAAAACATATCCTGTTTGCTACATCCATGCAGACCCTCCACGCTTCAGAAATGTTTTCATTTGGAGGAGAAAAAAAAAGGAAAATACTAAAATGTTCACCTCAGCTTGTTTTGTTTTTCCTTTTCCAATTACAGCTCAGAATCAACCGCTTGCATGGACATGCATTCAGTAATTATCCAATTTTATAATGCATCTTCCTGTTGCTTCCACGTGATCCAGAAACTGATAAAAAAGGAAGCATTTATTCTGTCGATCGGCCGCCTTCTTCTCTTTCCTTTTGGTTTGTCTTCCGTGTGGGACTTTGTGACTCATTACTGTAAATGATTACTGCTGATTAATATTAAAGATTTCAACCAGTAAAAGCTGATATGGCACGCAAAGGAAGCGCAAAGGAAGCGCAAAGGAAGCGCAAAGGAAGCGCAAAGGAAGCGCGTGGTGCTGAAGTGTGTTTGGTGACAGACAAGTTCAAAGTATTGTCATGATTTTTTTTTGACAGTGCATCTGAACTTACGGAGCAAAGGTTTTAAATTACTTTCTACACCATGTGTGGATTCACCCGCTAGATCCAGAAGCATATCTGGAACTGAATTCATTTGAGATTGTTTGGATCTCTTCCTGAAATCATCAATGTCTCCCATTTCTTCAATCAGATCTGGATCCTTCCCAAAAGTTAATCATGTCTAAGTGTGGCCAAGCCTCGCCTCTGAAAGAACAATGTTGAAATGGCAAATCTGTCCACAATATTTTAGTAATCCTGCTAACAGACAGACAAACTGAACCAATCACATAATCTGCTGGGTGGAGGTAATTACGGCTGAAACATGAATGGCTCAATGACCTTGGGATCAAAAATATTTCAAGTACAACTCCCTCAGGTGCAAATACAAAACTGATACTTGAGGATGACGTAGCTCACAGAGGTAACATTGTTTCAGGTCTGCTTTTATTAAAGCCTATTAGTATTTTCATTACTCTGCTTTTCCACAGATTTTTCATTAATGTGACAATGTGACAAGCATTAGTCTGATTAGTTAATCCTGTTGTTATAGTTAGATTATCCTGGATGCACAAAGCAGTGTCGACTTTGAGTAGTGACCAAGTGCACACACACAAAGCCATACATCATTATTAATAAATGTTTACAAACATATGTGGGACAAACTAATGTGGTAATAAAGCAAGTTAGTGGCTCTGCGTGACCAACCGAAACACGTCAATACAAACGCAGGAGAAAACAAAAACTACAAAAATGGAGGCGGGAGGAGATTTGAAACTACTCATTTGAACCACGCTTAAAGACAAACTGTTGGAGACAGCGGGGATGATTTGGCTGTCACGATACAAACTATAATGACTTCTTTGAAGTGTAAAAGGCATCAGGCTGAAAATGCTGCAGGCCTGGCCGGAGTTCCACGTTAGGGTTGGGCGACAATGTGTCATGGTCACTCCTCTGATGTGGGTCGCTGCTCGAGTCGACGGGTGGGAGTTTGAGTACCATACTGTCATAATTACTGCGGCTGGTAAATAAAGCAAATACAACTGAAGCAATTTGTTGATTGGTACATAAGCAATTAATAAAAATTAAAAACACATCACAATGATTTTTAAATTTCCTGCCAAACGCAGGACACAGCACACTATGAACATCTGATACTCGATATCTGTGAACGGTTTAGGACAGCGTCTTGCTGTAAAAGAAAATTACGTCCTACATTAAATTTGCATCACTGTGTCTCTGCTGAGGAGAATTTGTCCTACACTGTAAAAACATCCCACCTGTCCAATTTGTCCCTCTTCCTCGTGGCCCAGATGGTCACAATGTTGATGCATTTGCCTCACAGATTTCTGCCTTTATTACTTTAAGGATTACGGCGAGTGGCTCAAACACAGCTTCTTTGCTGAGTGAAAGAAATAAAATACCTTTCACCTCCTTCTTGCTTGGGAAACTACTAACAATAAAATGATCTGCGTGACCACCAAACCCTTTTTTATTCAAAAATCTGTTGCTTCCTCCAGTATCTTCTACAAGGAAACATCCACTAACGCGGCACACTTCTAAGCAGCAGGTCTGTTTACAGTGACCAAACTCACCCTGGGGGTCTCCACAGTTTCCTGCCTGGTGGCAGCAGCTCCCGTTTGTTTAAGGGTACAATCCCCATCGCTGCTTGCATGATCGTGATGAACTTCTTAAACTTCATCTTCTAACTCCCCCTTATGAACATGTCATGGACTCATCTCTAACTGCTGCTACACTTCCTGCACCCGATCTGAAGCGATGAGTGTCTGCTCATCTCCTTTGGCATCATCAAACTTGTCCGTTCTTGCGCCCCAGTGCATCACTTTCTCCAGGAGACTGAGCCACAGATTGAGTGTCCAATGCTGTGCAGTTCCTGCGGCGTGGCCACTAAGGGTCCCGTCCTCAACCGCTGACTCCCACAGATGTCCTTTTGGCTTTTCCGAGTGAACGAGGATGAAAGGAAAACAAACGGCCACGTTCCTGCCAGGAGGTGGGCTGGCCGAGAGGGGATAACAACACGTCACTCTTACATAATTCTCTAGCTTCTCTGGACATTACACTAATGAAAATGCAGCTTCTGCCACCACCGCCGCCGCTACCGCTGCTGCGACTGCTGCTGCAGCCGCTGGGATAATTGTGGTACTAAGCCCTGACAGATCATGCATGCTCCCCGCCCCCTTCTTCTATAATCCCCCATCCAGGCTTAGTTTTCTCACCATTTACACCCGGAAAAAAGAAAAAAGGAAGAAAAAAAATCACATGCTGACACACCCCTCAACACCAGAGCTAACCTCTAATGGAAGAAGATTATTATTGACAAAGCAATGACCAGACAACTTTAAGCTGCAGTCAGTCTGCAGTTCGAGGTCTGCACGGGAACAGATGTGAAGCCACAGCACGTTTTCACACCCATGTTTCACTAAAGAAGCCAAACGTATCTGGCTTCTTTTTTCCTAAATGTGTGTGTGTTTCTTCCAAACCCAAATTCACACCTTTATCTGACCTAGTTGAATTGTTCTTTTGTGATTGGCTGGCTGCACAACAAGTTTCCACAAGCCAAAGTGACAGAATTTCACGAGGCGAAAGGTGCAAGACAGGACCCAAGAGTCAGACGATGCCTCGACTTGCAGTCTGCAACTCACTTCTTAAAAAATGTGATTGCATCCTGAGCATTCTGAATTTGTAGCTGTTTAACATTGGCTTTGCAACCACTCAGTCCCATTTGTAAACTTCAATAATCCATCCCCAACTCCTCCCGGCATGCGTCCCTCCCCTCCCTGCCACACTGATATAAACCCTCGGTGTGCACGCGACCGCAGCACGCAGATTAAATGTATCTTGCCCTCCCCGAGTCACCAGATGACAGCAGGCTGCCATGTCCTGAGAGGTTTGAAATAAATAAATAAGTCTTTGCGGCCTCTTGATGAGCTGCCAGCCAATGCAAACTCCGGACAGAATTTATATTCAAGCTGCTTGGATGTCTGGATTACGGCTCTGGATGGTCGTGCCATGAGAGCTGCTGCAGATTTCACTGAGCAGGAAAAATCCCTCAGCACTCCGAGAGGGGGGAGCAAAAAATGCCAGGAGCGCAGCAGGGGAGACACAGAAATAGCAAGACTATTTTTAAAAACACTGGAAATTGGCAACATGCGGGGAGAGGAGGGGGGAAAAAGAGAGGAGAGGGGTTTCTTTTGAGTTCACCCCGTGTGTCTGTTTTTGTCAGATTAGCCTCAGATTAAGAGCGTCGGCGGGACCGAGGGCAACATTCACACAGCAGAGGGACACTCGTTTCTATCATAATCCAACACCTTACAGTAATCTCACAGGGAACACTCATCCAATCCACACTGAAGAATGTGCGTGCATGCTTATGACTAACACGTGTGCAAACACAGAAATCACACCTGTGTACACCTGGCACACGGACAAAGATGATTGGCCAGCATAGGGGTGCTGCAAATACTGCAGGTAACATTTTGTACGATAAAGGCTGTAAAACTTTACAGATTAAATAAATGATAGAGGATTTGAGGACCTGACTGCTAACTGTAACTAAATAATAAACATGGAAGTGCCAAAAAGTCCTGTTTAAAGCAATAAACACATGGAAAGAAGCCAGCTGAGGTGGTTCAGACATCTCACCAGGATGCCTCTGAATGCATCCTGGGAAAGATATTTCAAGCATGTCTAATTTGGAGGAGTCCTGAAGGCAGACCTAGGGCGGGCTGGAGAGATTATCTCTCCGCTGGCGCTGGGATTCCTCAGTAACCCCCAAGGAAGACTGAGGGGCAGTGGTAGGGAAAGAACCATGATCATGCTTAGACTGGTGCCCACACAACCCAGACCAGGAGGAGAACATGGATGGATGGCAGCTTGTTCAAGGTAAAATAAGTCCTTGGATAAAAGTGAATATTGATATTTGTTTCAAAAGGTGTTTTTTCAGCAGTAAGATTCAGCCCAAGTGCTTTATTTGTCAAATATTATCAATCTATAACGCATCTGAATCAACCTGAGACTGCACACTGCACCACGCACGCAGCTCACATCCTTTATTTTTAAAAAGTGGGAGAGTAAGTCAAGCTTCCAGCTAATTCCTTTGTCACTGCATGTTTTTTACTTTTTAATGAGAATGAGTTCTGTTTTTTTCCCCTCATCTTCCCACAGGGTGAACAAATGCGGCTGGAGCTGCTTGGTCTTCTTAATGCTTTTACATAAGCGGTTTGTTTCTCTGCCCCTTGTCACTTCCCCACATGCTCGAGTAGCGCTGGGGTGCTGCATTACTAAGGCCCGGGCCATTATGCAACGTCCGTATGCAATGCATGTGAGCGCCAGATGGAGGGACACATGCCACTCACAAATCTGGGATGAGAGCGTGCAGACAGAAAGGGGGAAAAAATAAAAAATCAGCGTGCACATCCTCTCCACAGGTATAATCTGGATCAGCAGCAAGCATGTAGTGACACGGAGGGCGAAGTAAAAAGTCAAAAAGCAACATGAGAGCAAAAAGAAGACATTTTTCAGTTTCTGTAGGAAGCTGGGTCTCCCCGATAGAAGCGTTTCCATCCAACAGCACTGAAACATGGTCCAAGAAACCAAACGACACTGCTGACATCCCATTCACATTACTTTGACTCTTTTGGGGATGAAACAGTTGTGAAATTTCATCGATACAAAGTCTTTCAGGTTTTCAGACTGAAACTTTCAGATTCAGCCTAAACAGAATCAATGTGACCCAACAGACATGTTGAAATGTGAGCAAGCAAAGCAGCGTGAAGCACAGATCTACAGACACTCGAGAGAGCACCACCCATGTAAGGTTTATTCTACAGATGTCCTAAATTAACAGGACCGGTAATTACCAAAAATACTGTTTATGTTTCTGTAATCATCCACCAATAAGTGCTCACTCTCTAATTGAAATTATATTTTTAATGCCAAAATAAAATGACTGTTGTAATCTGCAAATTTACAGATTTACCGTTTTACAAAAAAGCTGAAGATAACAACAGAACACGGGATCATTTTTGATTAACATGCCAGATTACAGTAATTCACTTGCAATCCTGAACAAATAATTTTAGTGGCTGAATGTTATGTTTGATTAATCCCTGACTTTTTAGAGTAGTCCAGTGTACCGTCTTAAATTTGGGCATAAAAACCTGAATTAAGTTTGTTATTTGCCTACTAATAACAATAACAATAATAATAATAACAATAATAACCATAATTAATAACCATAATAATAATGTATTCACTCTCATCGGTTACTTCCTTTTAGATACTGAACTATAAACAGAAGAACAGAACTATGTCATGAAACATTATGCAATATAAAACCTACAGACACGTAAATGCAACTCTGCCATTTGTTTTATGGCTGCACATACAGTTTACCTACAGTTACATTTTAATGTTTTTTCATTTTGTAATGTTTAAAAAAATGTTTTTTCCACTAGCCATAATCTTTTATCCATGGAGCTTAAACTGTTAGTTTAGCTAAGAAGCAGCCTCCAGAACTACAAAATGAAACCAATGTGGAAAGGCCAAACACTGATGTTTTTCTAGCAGCCGCTTATTAAAAAGTAACAGTTTTACGGGGTTAAAACGTTTGCATCCTGAACCAATATGAATAGTTACCACTTTCGTGTGGTGATTATTATTATCATTGTTATTTTAGTTTTAGCCGAGAGGTGCATTAGAAGCCTCAGCGCTGCTGATACATCTGAAGGAATTGCCACATTAAAATCATGGCTTACTATAACTTCTAACAAATAAGTCCTTTGGAGTAGGATGTGTTCATCTCTGTGTTTTACTTGCAGTTTATGGAGACGGACTGCTAACCATGCTAGCTATGGTTTGCTGATAAGTTAGTGCTCCAAACTAATCCAAATATGGTCATTGCTGGTTCCACATGGCAGTGGCTAAAAACAGGAACACTGAAACCTCTAAATCCTCCTCTAATGGGCCTGGGTGTAGCCATCCTTTATATACAGCCTATGATTCACCCCCATGTTTAAAATGATTTATAGCTTCATTCTTTGAACCTCAAAAGTTATCAGAAGTGCATGTCAGTAAATAAAATGTACACGGAAACTTAGGTTTTTTTCTCTTTATTCTTTTGCTTTTGTTATTTTTTTTGCAAGCATATCATTTGAGATGATATTGGTTTATATCTATGCAAAGGAATTTTATTTTGAATGCTTGTAAATTGTTAAGATATAAACCAATTACCACTACTAATAATGATAATAAAAGTAATGATAATGATTTTGTAACACGAAGAAACACTCACTCATTTATATTGCGCCAAATCACAACAGACGCCTTGAGGCGCTTGAGGTGTGCCTCTAGTGCGCTGAAACTAGTAGTAAGCGCATGAATACAGACGCAGAGGAGACAGCTACACGCAGGCCCGAACACAATGTAGGTCATAGCTGACGTTTGGACAACAAGAAATTATCAAATAAATTAGAATGCGACACGCCGCTGCCTCCGAGAACCAAGATAAAAATGGTATTGGTTGCTTAAGCCGTCGGAACAACACTTTAAACGTATACATGCAGCACTACAGATGTCGTAAAATGGCAGTGCGCGCCACAAACAGGCGAAAGCAAATCGATACTCACTGCGGACAATGCCGGGCCTACTTACCAGGTGAAACTCGGCGTGTCGTGTTTTTATGTTACCGCAGGCAGCAGAGTAATCCCCAAAGCTGAACTGGACAGAGGGAAGGTGAGGAAGGTGAGGATTTTGACGGAACAAAGTTTTGGCGAGCCTCGGAATAATCCTTCTTCCTGGTTCTCTCAGGTATGTGGGCGTGGCTTGGAAACTGCAGGTGTGCTGTGTGCAACTCCACTGCAGTTTCAGTCGGAACATTTTTGGGCGGCGCCATTCTTCTGAGTCACTCTTCCTGTGTCATAAAAGGGACTTTTATACCGAAACTCTACACTCACCTGTTACTTTATCAGGTGTTTGATTACAACTACTGGGATGGACCCAGTAATCGCTAGCTTTCATTCTTTATGGCGAATATTCCACAAGTTTCTGGAAACAGTCCTCAGAGATTCTGGTCTATTTTGACATGATAACATCACAAAGTTGCTGCACTTTTGGTTGCACATCCGTGATGCAAATCTCCTCTTCCACCACATCCCAACGGTGCTCTGTTACATCAAGATCTGGTGGCAGTGGAAGCCTTTTGAGTACAGGGAACTCAGACCCGCAGGTCAACAAAACCATTTAAGATGATTTGACCTTTGAAATGACGTGTTATCCTGCTGCTAGCCATCATAAAGGGATGGATATGGTCAGCAAAAGTATTTGTGTAGGCGATGTGATGTTTATACAATATTCATTTGGTACTAAGGGACCCAAAGAAAATATCCCCCACATCATCACACCGCCAGCATCCTGAACCCGAGTACGAGGTGGGATGAATCCATGCTTTCATGTTGTTCTACCCTTTTCGGTGTCGCAGCAGAAAGCAAGCCAGGAACGTTTCCAGTGTATTGTTGTACATTTAGGGAGCCAGTGCAAACAGTAGCGTGAGTCTCCTGTTCTTAGCTGACATGAACAGTGAGGTTTTGCCCAGAGAGCTGCTGCTCGGCGTCTCTTTTTTGGACCATTCTCAGTAAGCCCTAGAGATGGTTGTGTGGGGAAAATCCCAGCAGATCAGCAGCTAGACCAGCCCATCTGGCACCGAGAGCCATGCCATGTTCAAAGCCATTCAAAGCGTAGTTTTTTCTCATTCTGATGCTCAGTTATAAACACAAAATATTCAGTTATGTGAATCTAATCTTGCGCTCAGATGTTTGTCTCGTTTTAATAAACCTGCACTGCTGAAAAGATAAGCACAACTTTGCCCAGAGCTGATAAGCAGAGCTTTCAGGGCAGCTGTTCAGAGTGATTGTGGAGTTCTTTTGGTGATATCTAATTTTTATTTATGTCTTTTAAAGCCTGAAACAAGCTTCCCTAAAGCTTGAAAACATGTATAGATTTCCATAGTTTCATATTTTCTCCCATGATGTAATCAAAAAATAAAATTAAATAGTTAAACTAATAAATAAGGCTCGTCAATGTTAATCAAATGTGACTTCTTTTTTTTTTACCCTGTATCATCCTGACCATCCTGAGTAAAGTATTGACAGCAGGGGTGTTCTCACACAGGGAGGATGGGGTGGCACTGGCCCCCCTGTGAAATATGATTGGCCTCCCCAATGCCCACCCAACAGTCCCAATGCACTGCCACTCATTTTACATACATTACACCATGAGAGCAAGTGTAAGACCAGTGGAGTAAAGTAAAGTAAATTCTCCTGTTTATCTGATATCAGGTCACGGAGGCAGCAGCAAAAGCCCGGAAGCCGATTCCTCCCTCTCGCCACCTCCTTCAGATTATCCAGGGAAGTATGGTGCCATTCCCAGGCCATCACATAGATGTAATCTCTCCAGCACATCATGGACATACCCGCTGAAACACCTTAGCCAGTCGGTGACAGCCGTAGGTGACTCCTTGTGATGTGGAGGAGCAGCGGCTCTACTCTGAGAGCGTCCTGATCGACTGAACTATCACCCAATCTCTAAGGGAGAGCCCGTTCACCCATTAGAGAAAGCCGCTTGTACCTGCAATCTCATTCTTTTAAGATCAAAGTGAGTCAGTGAAGCACAAAGACGATATTGTTCTTACAGTTGTGCACAACCTGTGTTGTGGTGAGAGGTTTGGCTTTAAACGATTCTGCATTATGAGCACTTTAACCAGGTCAAGTGCAAAACAACTGTAAAAGTATAAACAGATTATTATACATCTGTGTTAATGTACAGGGCCGCAAATGGGCCTGAACATTGTGACTGATATTTTATTTTTGTCTTATCAAATACTGTAATCGCTTTGTCCTCGGTCCGTCCGGTGTCGCCCGACTTAAAACAAGCAGACGCCCTCGTTCGATGGTGGGGTTATGGACTGAGGCTGAGGACGTGCAGGGGGACCGCGGCAGTGACAAAGATGGGAGGGGGCCGTTGCAAGCTTGGAATGAAAAGTTTGTTTTCATTTTTTTAAGTTTCTAATAAGTTGGATTATTATAATGAAACTGGAATAAAGTGAAACAATGGTTCAGCACACTAGTTTATTTTACACTACATATATTATATTATATTTCCTGCTCGTTTGTGAAGTAAATATCATGAGAATAAAGGGAAGCACAGCTTTGTTCTGGTGGCCTCTTTCTATACTCCGATATTCTTTGCATCCCTTTCAGCCATATCTGGCATTTTTAATCAGTTATGACACACATACTGTGTTACTTGACACCACGTTGAAACAGTGTGTACACAGTACTGTTGCTTCATTGTCTTTGTGCTAGTTTCTATCATAGCCACCAAACTCTGCAAAGCTACTTTTTGGTCATTTCTCCGGGTGAATATGATCAGCTTTCTGCTTCGGACTGTAATAAAACACATTCTCTTTGTATGCATTGAGTAAAATGCAGATTTTAAAAGGCAGAAAAGTGTCTCGTAGAGCCAAAACTTCCCACGTTTCAGAGTGTCTGGACAGGGGTGGATAATAAATAAAAATGCTGTGCAGGCCTACAGACGGGTGCTCAGGTGGAAAAGCGGGTCACCCACTAACCGGAAAGTTGGTGGTTCGATCCCCGTCTGCATGCCAAATATCCTTACGAGACATGTTAGTATGCGTGTGACGGTTAGATAGAAAGCACTCAGAAACGGCATAGAAAAAAGTGCTGGTGTGAACGGGTGAAAGTAGAAGTTACCAAGTCCAATCACCAAACAGAGGGCCGTGTGAGGAGGAGGAGCCTCTGTGAACAGTTTCTCTGTCAGCAGCTGTTAAAGACAGTGAGACGGTCCTGTAGCTATTTCCCTTTGGCTATGCATCTCAGCCAGTGTGCCCTGAGGTGAAAGCGGTATTATGAGAAAGCCGTACCTGAAGACGGTGGAGGCCATTGAAGCACAGTGAACCCTTCGTCAGCTAAAGTCCCAGAGATGGTTGTGGTGGGAAATCCCAGGAGATCCGCATGCTCTGAAATACGCCTGCCTGGCATTAACTAACATGTGACATGTTTAAAGTAACATGAATCTCTTCTCCATTCTGATGCTCTCATTGAACTTTAGTAGGTCGTGTTGACCGTGTCTACCTGAAATCATGTGTTAGCCAGCAGCCGAGCACACGCACATCCGTGTACATCTGTCACATTGTGAATGAGGGTTCATATTTGGTGATGAAGCTGTGAGTGTGGAGCCCCAGGGAGCGCTGATATAAAGTCTGTTAGTGATTCAGGCCGCCGCTGCCACCTCTACACACTCCTGTTGTTACTACTCGAGCGGTGAATTTGCGGTGCTATAAAACTGGTGTGACCGGTTCGCCTGCTCTGTGAAGACCCTCTGCAGTGAACACAGCCTCTTTGTAAACAGAACAACAACCAAGAAGCTGTTGGCAATCAGCAGTTAGACATCGTCACAAGACTGAAACTTGACTCAGTGAAGAGAGGAAATAAACACCAGGATCTCACCACCGAACCACACACAGAAATGTAAGTCAGTCCACAGAAGGCATGGACACTGTCCTGTGTTTTATATTAAAGCAACATCATTCTGAAGCAAAAAATGAAACCACAGATCAAAGTAAGGATACTGAAATAATTTATTTCCCTGATACAAGTTTAAAGTATTGCTATGGTACAATTACAGGCCTACGAAGCATCTCAAAGCACTGAATTTTAAAGTTTTTAAGGCATGTGGAAGATAAGACAGTATATACACGGTACACAGTACGGCCACTTTTTACTGCAGAGTACAACACAGTTTGTAACAGGATATAGTTTTATGACATGCCAGTTTGGGTGTAATGAGAAATGACACATTATAGACCACAGCGTATCACATTTTCTTGTTTTATCAACACTATGATTATTATTATATCATCTTATTACGATTTAGACTTTAAGAAGAACAACAAAAGCTGGGAGGTCTCTGAAACTTTGGTGGAAGGGATCCACCATCCATTTATCTTCTTAAGCACGTCTTCAGTTCAGGTTCACAAAGCGTTAAAGCCGCGGTCCACCACCAGGGGATGAACTCGAACACTAAATCTTCTATAGGAGGTGTTCAGTTTGGTTTTAAAGGCGAAGTCACTAAATATTCACTCTTTGAATCATTTTTAAACCCTTATTTGCAAAGAAACCTTTCATCAGAGGACAGAAGTGATAACACAGCGCTGTGACCATCGCAGCGAAACCACGACACCGGCCGCGTTGCTTTGCTGCAGAGGGCAAGGGTTCGGTTCTTTCCTTTAATCTGTCACCAGTTCAAACATCATCATAGCACGAAAGTTTTGAAAATCTTCTGCATGTTTAAAGAGGTGTGAGAGCCATGCCAGCAGCTCTGTGAGGTGCTACTGTGCTACGTGGCAAAGTAGTCATCATGAAAGGAAAGTTTATGTCTGTAAATTCAGTTCATCTGATGAAGTAGCCTTTAAATCATTTTTTCCTCAGGTTTTTTTTTCTATAATGTTCTTCAGGGTTAAAACACATGCACATGTGAGTGAATGTACAACAACTAATCTGGATCTTCACACATTCATCTGAAAAACCACAACGATCTTTGAACGTAGCTCTACGTAAACACGACCTCTTCCTGGAGCTGATGAGCTGACATGTTCACTTCTTCGTGGATCCAGCCACTGAGACATTTAAGCATTTACAGAAACACGGGGGATTCACTAGCAGCAGTGTGAACGATAGAAGCAGCTTTGTAGTGTTGACCTGCACGCCAGCTCAGCGGTTCAGTGATGCTAATACGCACTAACATGTCTGCTAGTCGTACACGTGTTTCCATTGATTTGGAAAGTTGAGTTTCACTTCAAATAAACAAAGAGGAACAACAGAGCCTAATGCGCCGTTTTTGGACAAATAAATGCACGAGATACACATGCAATGATTACAAAAAATATTTTTCTGAATTATTGATTTGGTTTGATTTACTTCTCTTAGAAATTCAGAAAACATGCGATAAAAAAACTGCTCTGTCTTCCTGAATTAGATTTATGCAGTTTCATGTTTTAGAGAGCCGCTCCAACGTTTGGGCATGCTCAGTCCAAGAGCAGCTTCTCCCCCTTTCACAAGCAGCTAGCTCCACGGGTTTGCTTTGGTAGCTTTACACCAGAGGCCTTCCCCACACCTCCCCAAAGGATTTCCGTCTCCTCCCAGAATCCAACTGGGAATGTTTGGCTTGTTACAGGTGGATGTGTGAACCGCTGCACTGTGGAGCCACTTCTGCTATCACAGCAACAAACGATCAGCTGGCTTCCTGTTTCTCTTTCAGTGTTGAGCTTTCTTCGCCTTATTTGCCATACTACCAAACGTGTATTTGGTTCCTAGATTACTTTGCTATTAAGTAACTGTTTTTGTTTTTAACGAAGCATGTATGAATGGGCCTTTGTTGTCTGTTATGAATCTTAATTGTTCACAGCAAATTTTAGGACATTAGTATTTTCCACTAGCAGCAGTTTGATTTGTATTATTTTCTGTTTTGTTCTTTTAAATGAAAATTGTCTCTGATAATGAGAAATATTCCTGCGCTCAAATGTGTCCAGACTTTTGACTGTCACTCTGTTTTATATTTTACTTTTAACTAAGCTCAACATTGAAATCTAATATATTTCACATAGAAGAAGTAAAGAACAGGAAACTACTTTTCTTATTCATATATTGTTATCTATATAAGCAGCAGTTTTTCTTTGTAGAAACAAATCAAACTAAAAATGTTTTTGGCCATTTAAACTTTAAAAACTTACATGGTTTATAGTTCACTCAATTATTATACACTGTTCAATAAAAATGATGCTATTAGGCTAACGCTAACGTAGGTTTATTCAGGCTTGTTCATTTTTACTATAAATATATTTATTAGATACAAACTGCTTTGTTTCTACTAGAACATGTCACGTTCACCTCTTCACACAGAAAAAGCACATTTTCTTAAAGAATTATTATTATTATTTGAATTAATTATTTGAACAAATGAAGATTTGCTTTATTATATTTCATTTGCATTTGACTCAAAATTATTGCTTCATGTTAGCTGAGGGAGAAAACTCTTTTTTCGAGTGTACGCAAATTTTTCTCTCAAGTTGGAGTACCCAAGTTTTTTACATTAGGTACAGACTGTACTCAAAAATAAAAAGTATTTTTTCACCGGCTGTTTCTGTGCAATGCTCGCCTTCCCTGCATGTGTTTTTTTTTTTGCATCTTTCAACTCTACAGCTTGCATATCAGTCGGCAGATGCACCAATGGGACTGTCTTTTATATAAGATCGTTCCCTACATATACGTTTACATTGCTCTGATGTCAGGAAGGGACGCGGTGAAATAATATCAAACCTCAAATGTGTTAAAACTAAAGTTATTAAATATAAGGTGGAGAAAGTGGAGACATGTTGGTTAAAGTGTAGAGAGTAAAAGTAAAAAGCTGCTAGACGAACTGTGATTTAAATGAATGACAGAAAGATGAAAGTGATTGCTTGGTGGCAGCAGAGGTGCAAAGCCTGCTCAGTGCAAGCGGGAGGAACATCCACGGAGGAGGCATCTCGTTATTTTGGAAAAACAGAGCAGATTTTTTCTGAGATTGAAACATGGGACTTTTTTTTCTCGAGTGACTGCATTAGGCTTCTATAAGGATCGTGGTGATGCTCACAGTGGAGAGAACGAGACCAACACGCTACTTCCTGTAGTTTGTGCCATGTTTGCTGTTCTGAAGTCCTGACGTCTTCATGTTGTGGGACTGCGGTTGGAGTTTCAAAGTTCACAAGTGCAGGTGGTTGGAAAGGAGCAATGAGCCTGTTTCTCCTCACTAGAAATCAAGAAGAGAAGATGTTATTCACCTTCAGGTGACGAAGGTCCACAGACAGAGCTGTGCAGTCTTGCGTTAAGTTAACAAAGATGAGCAGTGTTCAGAAACATCCTGGCATCTTTTATATGTTCTGCTGTATCTACCATCACACGGATGTGAATTTAACTGACATCCCAATCAGTGTCTGCACCGATTCATCCTTAAGGTCTTGTTTCAGGCTGAGGTCAGGACTCTGTCAGGCTCACTCATCCATGTCTATATGGACCTGCTTTACGCACTGGTGTGCAGTCATGCTGGAACAAGAAGGGACCGTCCACAAACTGTTCCTACAAATGTGAAGAATTATCCAAAATGTCTCAGTGTGCTGAAGCATTTAAAGTTCCTCATACTGGAGCAAAGGGCTCAAACCCTCCAGCAAACCTTACACTTAGACCAGTACAGTCAGACCAGTGCTGTTCTACCAGCCACCAAACCCAGACTTATCCAGAGAAGTGTCCGTTGCTCTAGTGTGCAGTGAGGGCATGCTTTACACTAACATTTTGCATTACACTCCGTGACGTAAGGCTTGAATGCAGCTGCTCAGCCACTCCACGAAGCTCTCTGTGCACTGTTCCTCAGCTAATCTGAAGACCACATGAAGTTTGGAGGTCTGTGGTGATACACTATGCGCCTCAGCGTCTACTGACTACCACTGCGTGGATGAGATGCTGTCATTGCTTGTGCTAACAGTTGACTGTGGAATATTTAGTAGCGAGGAGACTTCCTGACTGGACTTGTTGCACAGGTGGCATCCTACCGCAGTACCATGCAGGAACTCACTGAGCTCCTGAGAGCAACCCATTCTTTAACAAGTGTGTGTATATTGCTACTATAGTAGCAGTCTGCATTCACAGGTGCCTAATTTTATACACCGTGTGGTTGTGGAACATCTGAATTCAGTGATTTGGATGGATGAGTGAAGACTTTGGGTTCTATAGCATATTTTATTCAACCCTCCAGGCAGCAGGTTTCTTGCCTCAGAGGATGAGGTTGTCCATCAAAGGGAAGCTGTCAGGCTGCATTTGTTTCTGTTATGCTTGATGTTGTGAGTACAGACTCCTTGCTGCATTCCCACAGTAAAAAACCCATTGTCTTTGAAGTCAGGCCTTTTTTCTTTAAGGAGGTTAAGGGTAACAGCTGGGAGCATGCTTATCATCTGCCCAAGCCAAAACACTTATTTTACTTAATTTTACTTGAGGAGACAGATAGGTTCATGGCCCAGATTTCCTTTTTGTACCTAGAGTATTTTCAGTGTTTCTGAGTCCCACTCTTAATGTCAGAGGCTTTGAGATCAGATTAAGTTGGACGTCTGTGGGCTGCCTGCAGAGCCTGAGTGGGACCGCTTAATGTAGACCGGAGAACGGCGTCATATAAGCCTGAATGAGGATTTTGTGGTTATGTAAGAGTGTTGTAGAAAAAAAAAGAATACATGAAGGTTTCTTAGGCTGACACAAGGACCGAGGGGCCGGGAGGAGGGAACTGGACTCAGCTGAGTCACACAGAGCGGACATCAGAGGGGACTTCAGGACCCCGCGGCTGCCGCCATCAAAGAAGAGAGTTCCAAGAAGATGAGATAAATTGCATGTGAGTGTTGAGCAGGAAGATGTTAGCATGTATTAGGTAGTAACATCTTATGAATAAAGGTCAGTTTGTTATGGTCATGAGTCACTATGTGTTTCTGGTCGTGGAACGCCTTCATTGGGGCTAAAAGGAGACATCATGAGAACCTCCACGTCTTCTGGCCACAATCAGAGTATCAACACAAATGATCAGAATGGATTATGGGTGTAATTTGCTGCTTACACTTCATGGACGACTGATCAGCTCCAGCTGGGTCGCCTGGGTGAGACTGTGTGAGGCTGAAAATGCAGAGACACCCAGTGACCCCCGAGTTCATCGTGCACGGTGCTCCCAAACACAGCAGAACAACAAATTATGAGGGAACGATTTTTAACTAACTATGGCTCCTTTTATGTCATTTAATGAGGAAAAATAAAATATCCAAACAACACAGCTGATCTTGTTGTCATGACATCTGTCTCATCAGGTGGTACTAGCTGAAGCCTAAAGCTTCAGGCATCTATTTTAAACATTATGAGCCCAGTAAATGGCCAAAAGGTGGCGTCCTACACAGTCTACACAGAGATCACATTTTTAATTGGGATTTTTGGCCACTTGAGGTTGGCTCTAAAAGTGAGCAAGTCCCCAAAGACCTTCATGTTTAAAGCACACAAGTTTGCAACTGGCAAAGGCTGCTGTCACTAAACTAAACCTCAAGAACACGTCTGAACTTTTGGATCCTTTTTAAATGATATTTTGTAACAAATAACAGCACTTCCTGTGAAGGACGGGCATCCAATAAGGTTACGTTTGAGTTTTATATTATTCTGTCTCTGGGAGGATATATGAGACTGTGCTTTATGCCTCTACAGCCACAGTGTCTTTTGTCCTGTCCTCCCCCACTCCAGCCGGTCTTGGCAGATGGACGCCCCTCCCTGAGCGCTTGGACATTTCTTGCTGTTCGGATTTTGGTTTTCCCACTTTCACCATGTGCTTGATCGAATCGGGTTGTTTGACTGTGGGTGTTAATAAAGCGCCTTTAGGTGACTGTTGGTGTGATTCGTCGCTCTTTATAAATAAAAATGAATTGCACTGCATTGAATCGAATATACAGTTTATTGGCTTGTCAGCCAAACTTGATTACATGAAATGTCTCTACATGGTTGCAACCAAAACATTAGCAAAAAAGCTTCAAACGAATGGTTAAAATAAATAAATATGTAATAATGTTGGGTGTCACCAAATGGATGTGAGAATGTGTGGATTTGTTTGGAGCTTTTATGCACAAACTGATTTTTTGGAGCTGTTTGGACTTAAACACCACAATAAAATACACTTAAGTGTGTTGTTGGATTATTGTGGGAATTCCCCTCGCCATTTCCCCTTCCTGCGCGTCTGTGCAGAGACGCGCGTGACGCACAAATCGATGGAACAGCAGCAGCGCGGAGTCGCTGCTGCGGCACTTTCAGCTGCTCTAAGCAGCCCCTTCGTGATTGGTTTAGGCCACGATATGAGCATAATGTCGTCTGCTGTCGTCCACACAGAGACCTTCAGAGTTGCGGAGACTTTTTCTTTTACCCAAACGGTATAAATAAATAAAGGTAGATGAGGATGCATTCGCGACCAAATGGGTCGCACTGTTTGTGTGACAAGTTTCTGCAGCCTGAGATCTGCTCTCTAGCTAAATAATTCAGTTTGATGCTGTACAGAGTGAGGGGAGCACAACCGCACATGGATGTTAAAGCTACAGCTTGAAAAATAATCGTGTTCACTTTCTTCTCAGGAGTCTGAGCCTCATTCAGCAGGGCTCTGACTGGATTATGTAGGACTTGTTAAACGCTTACTGGTCTTTGGTGCTGGGCCTGGGCTGCTTGTATTCTAACGATAAGCTAAATATAGAATTACAGAACCCATTAAGACTTTGCAATTGAAATTACGTGGCTCACCAAGTAGACGTCCAATTCAGAGTCAGACTGGCTTCTGCTGAGGGGCGGCAGTGGATCATCCAGAGCGATGGTTGAACTGGAGGCTCGTCGGTCTTCACTGCAACATAAAAATACAATTTACTCCTGTGTAAAGGTGCGTATGAGCTGAGTTCATGTCGACATCGTCACTCGTGACCCTAGAGCTGAAGAAGCTTCTCGGATGAGAGGTGAAACGTCTTCAAGCAACCTAAACAAGTCCAGACGCCTTTTTCTTTCCAAGCTCCTTAGACGACGATGAGCTGGATGACTGAGAACCTTCACAGACATCGTCACTCATCGTTCAAGATCCACCCAGAATATGTTCATGAATAGCAAAAGAAAAATTTTACTTTAGCTTTTTAGAAGACAGTACAAACGCGGTTATTTTGAACATTTCATCAGTGGCAGGGAAGTCTGAGCAGAAAAAAACTGCAGCTCATAAGCCACAAGAAGCAAACTGTAGAGCTGAACATGAACTAAAGACATACAGTTCCATAAGGAAGATGATCCCCGTAAACTGAATCTTCCTGATACCATAGCCGTCCACCTGTCGGCCCAGTATGGCTCTTTATGGCTCCACTATAACAACATGGCGACCAAATTTCAGGCTAAACAATGTCCACAAAAACAATCTCTGGAACTGATGCGTGGATTTTGGTTACACACTTTCATGTCAGATCAACTTCTTTTCTGAAAACTGGACTTTGATGTAAGAGCAGTACACTGGAACTACCTGTTTTCATAGTCCTCTTCCTCTTTTCCGCTGGATTTTAAAGAAACAGCAGACTCGGGTAGAAGATCCGGCTGTTTGGAGGAACTGTAAACTGTTAAAAACAAATACACCGTCAGCGAACACGTCAAGCAAAGCTTCTAATCAAAGAAACATACACAAAAACCCTAGCTTACAGTTACCATCCAGGTTGTCCATGCTTTGGGCTTTCTTCTCCTCCTTCTTCTCTTTCAGTGGGGACAGAATCTCCTGGGAGACGGACTTTGCATAAAGCGAATTCTTCTTCCTCTTTGAAGATGCTCCTCTTAAAGCTTAAACACACAGAGAAGGAAAGTAGAACTAAAGCTGCGTTTATGCAGGAAACACAATGGTGGCAGGCTAGCATGACTCACGATGGCTCTTCTTGAAAACAGTGGTGCCCATGAATTTCAGAAATCTGTCTGCATAAAAACTGGGCCTGTGCACTGACACCGTGTCCTGAAACCAAAACAGAGCACACGCGTGACGAGCCGCATACAGAAGAGATCAAAGAGCCTGGAGGTGAGGAGAAGTAAGAAGTATTACACACCCCGTCGTGTACAAGAGCCTTCCAGGAGTGTTCCACCTTTTTAACGAACCTGAAAATGATTAAAAATTGAAAATCAATCAAGTTCAGTACGTAACATTTTTACTTATGTAAATATTTATGCTTGCTCTCGAACAAAGCCTGTATATAAAAAATGGAGGTAGCCACTGTGACCCCTTGGTTAGCAAGGTTGTGCTGCACAGCCTTGATGTTTCAAGGTAGTTTTTGTATTTAGTTTTCACCACCAGGGGGCAGTGGTTACCCTAATATTTTCACATCTAAGCAGCTGTTTAGTTTTTTAGATTTCCTTTTAAACGCCTCTGTTTCCTTTAGGGGCTGCTGTTAAAAATAAGAATGTGCTCTTAAGGACTTGCCTGGTTAAATAAAGGTTGTCCTGAATGCACCATCTTGTGGTACAAAGTGGTATTACATGAAAGTATAGGTGCCAAAATCTTTATAACACAATTTACTGTCACAGCTGTTTGTAGTCAGATTATGTTAATAGTTTTAGTTCATTTTAAAAGTTTATTTTAACTATTTTTTAAACTGAAGAATTTACAAAGAGCACCCGCTAAAGAACGGGTGAGAGTTCGAGTCAAAAATGAGGTAAATCTGCCAAAAAGGATACCCGCCTGTTTCCATATTTTTGATTCTAAAGTTGACAGTAATTTACAGGAAGAATGTGTCGTCATTGGACTGATTCAAAAAGACCTGAATAAGACCATGAACTTATCAGGGAGGTGCTGTTTCAGGACATAGATTACAGAAGCTGAGCACAGGCTTTTGGCACTGCTGCATCCATCGCGTTTATGTTACAAATCCATCTTTTACATGCCTTCTATGCTTCCGATGGCTTTGCTGCAACGCATCTCTTTAACTTAGTTGTGGGTTTTTGGGCTTGGATCCCCACCTCAGCCAAGTCCTGAACTAATAACAAATATATAAAGTCTGTGTTTATCGAGCCAGTAATGAGTGTTTAAACTAACTCAAATGTTTCTGATGCAGGAAAACAGGATGAAAACCTGAGAATCATAAAATATAAACTAATAATAATGCCAAGGAAACAAGTCACAAACAAATAGAGTCACATGTCTTTACCTAATTTAATGAATTAGAAAAAAAAAAACTATTAAAAAATTGTTTTTTGTACTGCTGCACGGGGACGAGTGATCCAGGTGCAGCTGAGTGAGGATGATGAGACACTTCGTTTTGTTGTGCATGTTAATGCTTTGAGTTCACCTGTAAGACTGAAGAATGTCGATAATTCCTAAAAAGATGAGCAGATTCTCGTCTTTATGTTTGGCAGGAATTCCACCCAGTCTGGAAAAAAGTAATGATGATTTTACAGTTTTTTGAATGAAATCATACTTTTGAATGTCAAACATTTATATAGTATATATTTGAAAAAAAAAGAAGCCACTAGAAAAATAAGGGAAACAAGACCTAAAAACAGTTCTTATTAGATTTGACTTTGTGCTGACTAATGTGTATGAAGTCTATGGTTAAACTTATTTTAAGATAAAAATAACGTGTGAACTGAGAAGTTAAAAAAAAAGTTTCCTCTATCATATGCTTAGTCAAAACAGTCCACTTACGTGTCATCATCTGCCACTGGTTCTGGGTCCTTGACATTCCCCCGGATGGACTCGAGGGCGGTGGAGTAGAGGACTTTCTGTCCTCTCCTGCTGTCACATCTGCTTCCTCTGCACAGCGGCTTCCTGTCCAGAACGTGAATCCCGAGCAGGAGGCTGTAGTCCATGATCTTAAAGCTCTCCAGGACCTAATAAGAGACCAAAACTCAACTCAGGAAATCAATTTTAAGAAACCCCTCTAAACCTTCAATACTTTTCTTTAATGTTAGACTCCAGATTCCCTAAACAGTTTGTCAGCACGAACATTTTTAACCTTCTTTTCTTTTAACTGTTTAAATACTCGGCATGCTAGAGGCTATCAGGTCTGAAACCAGGACACCAAGTTCCCCAGAGCCCACTTTACAGGGACACTATAAGGTTCTGGCCAAACAGAAACCTCCAGTGCCAAAAAACAAGC
>VUQR01019913.1:68300-85057 GCA_015108515.1 Hemichromis elongatus
TAATATAGATATATATATATATATATATATATATATATATATATATATATATATATATATATATATATATATGATCCTTGTGCATGTGCAGCATTGGTCATTCTCTGAAAGGACTGCGGTGTAAATGTGAGTGTACCTTGGCAGGAAGACGCTCTCCACCACAGAAAAGTCCTGCATGAGAACATCTCGGTCTGGTTTCGAGCTGAGGTTTCCCACAGCATAACCGATGCCCAGCTGGATGGCGCCTTTGAGTGCAGCTGCTGTAGGCTAACAAACATATTAGACATCCTAGAATTAGGATTCTTTTGTGGCTCTTAGTTTTGGGGGTTAGTTGTACATTTTCTTTCCTTTTTATGTAAAATAGTTTATCATTGTTCAACACTTTGGTCTGGTGCAAAAGTACCTCATCACTGGATTAGCTTTAGCATTAGCAAGCTTCTCTCAGAAGGAATTTTAATCTCTAGTATTTGTTAATAATACTTGTTAGCATGCATCTGTTTTGTAACAATGAGCATGTTAGCATTTAATTCAAAGTAAAACTGTGCTTAGACTCACAGTGAGTGATTAGCTGAATAAACGTTCTTATTTATATCATTTTAAGATATTGTGTGGAGCTGGAGCTTTATGATGCAGGAAGCATGTAAAACACAAACAGCAAACTACAAAATTAAGCTAACACCAAAGAACCAGAAACTGTAGTTTCTCTAATGACCACTTGAGGCTGGCTCTTGTGTCAAAGCGTACAGATTTACAGGCCTTCCTTACAACTCTGGGGGGGTTATTTTTGTATATTGAACTGACAGATCTCCTGATTCAGGTGGCTGCCAGGCCTCTCCTCTGCTAACATGGGGCATGTTATTATCTCCTCTGTGAACTTTCTAAGAAGGTCTTGCTTTAATTTTGACAAGAAAAATTCTAGTGTTTTATTAGTCTGCTACTTATCCCTGTTATTAATAGGTATGCATGTCTGTGTGTTGCATGCATTGAGAGTATAAAATATGTAGTTAACAAGTGATTTTCCATCCATCCAAGCCATCAGAAGCCCGGTTATCCATAAAGAATAAGGGTTTAAGTAAGCTATATATATCTTTTATACAGCCTGTGGTTGAAACATTCATTTAATGAAAATACCTTGCTAACAGTAGCTGAAAAGTTAGCATTCCCAGTGTCACTTATGGTGCTAAAAAACAAAACATATGGCCAAAACTTCTAACATCGAGGCTTCAAATGTGCAGAGACTTAAAACAACGGGTGTTTTCATGGGTGTTATGGCCATCTTTATACTGCCTGTGATAAAGGAGCCTGTTCTCACTCCACAGGTGACGATTTGTCAAGTCCCAAGGCGTTCCTGAGGAACACGAAAGGTGACCTTCCACGTTCTTATGCTGAGCGCCGGGTTATGGCTGAGATCTAGCAGAATGACGATCCCGCGGTAATACACGTCTCAGCCACATATTCATGCCCTAAACCTAACCTCATCCCTAACCTTAACCAGCCCTTTAATGACGTTAGATTGTGTTTTCCAAAGTGATTTAAGTAAAACGAACGAACATGTGCGTATTTTTCCAAACAGTTCTCATGTCTCCTCATTTTTCCGATCTGGTATTATAAGGACGTGTTGGGTGCCTGGAAGCGTAATATACCGGCGATTTGTCACCTAGCGTAAAACGTTACGCGTTGGGAGCGGGAACGTGTTGGATTAAGCACAGTCTTGAATGGTAACATTGTGCTAAATGAAAATTACAATCGAGCCTACAGATTTTAATGGTCAGTGTTTCTTTCTTTTTGTTTTGGACAGTTTCTCTGCGTCGATACAAAGAAACACAACAGATACAAAACATGGCTGTCGATTTTAACGGGTTCACTCTGGATTTTTACTCAAATAAGTGACAGCAGGTGCTTTCACCAGGTGAGACTGTATTATGGGTACAGTTAAATGCTATAGTGTGTTACAGTAAGTTACAGCACTATGTAAAAGGAGGAGGGAGAATTTCGGTCGCTCAGTTTTTTTGAGAGATTTCATTGTGCACGTAACGATATAGCGAGACTGAAACAATTGTCTTCATTTATATCAGAAAAATGAAATTAAACATTTAAAATAAACAACTAATGATATTGCAAGTGTGGCACAGGCCCTGGCACTTCAGTAAAGCCTCAAATACTAAATAAAGCCTTAATACTTGTAAATTGAATTTCCCACTTAGAAGAAAAACTGGAATCGTACTTTAGAACGTATTTAGAGCTTTTTCCCGTGAGCCAGAATGTGGAGCCGATCAGCCTAATCACATCATTTTACCACCACTTGTTCCCTACCGCAGCTCTGTTACATAACACGGCTGATGAGGAAAAAGCGAAGCTGCAGTCATGCTTTTACTTAAAGTGATGTGCCACATAACGTTCTGTATGACTTTTTTGGATTTTTATGACTCGTTGGTGCCGGAAACTTTAAACTACAACTTTTTTCCTAAGATCATGGTGTATTCAATAAGTGAATTAAACAACGCAGGAAAAAACAGTTTCGCATTTAGGCTCCCGATTAATAAAAAGACTTTTAGTTTCAGTGTTTTGTTTGACCGCACATATGTTCTGTTTTCTGACATCAGCATGACTTGAAGTGGGAGTCACTTTGTCCCTACCAGAAGATTTCTCCACTGCTCAGCTGAAACGATCCACTTACCTTTTTATGATCCTTTGAAACTTTAGTGGTTTTGGTTCCCCTTCCCAGGGAGCTGGCAGGGGATGCTGACATCTTTTGGACAGAGAGAACTTGATTAGAGGGAAGCTCAGCAGTCCTTCCTCCAACTTTGATTGTGCCTGAGTTCCTTTTTTCCCCTCAGTGGTAAATGCACAAACAACAATTTACAGAAAGTGCATTTTCCAGCTAGGCCGCTCCTGTGGATGAGGTAAAGAAAAAAGGAGTTACACAATGTCTTGCATTTGCATGAATGTCAATGCAAAGTGCACACACGCTAGTGAAAAACCTCCCTGTGAGTCGGGTCTGGTTGTCTTTCCTTTGACTACTTCTGGACTCTGAGGACCTTTCGGTGAGTGTGTTAGTCTTTTAACTCCAGAATCCTTCACAACAACCCTTGATCCCAACTAAGAAGGATTGGGAGCTATTACATGTTCAGTGCCCCAGAGTTATAACAGTGCACAGTGTTTTCTTGATTATGTGACCATCAGCTTCCACAAAAGCACACAGTGATTAGCAAAACGAAGCCTTATACCAAGACTTGTTCATTTCCATTGCATGGGCTTAAAATGATGGTTTATTCCCCAAATATATTTACTATGTCAAAACATAGACCAACCCAGCCAAAGCCCTCACCCATGTGTAATTACCAGAGTAAGAAACTGCAGAATTAAGTTTTCACTTAACCTCAAAAAACACCAAAAATATTTGCAATTTTTTCTTTTATAAATCTAAAGCTTTGTAGTAAATGTAGTGGAGTGAATCTTGTACCCCACTTTAAAGTCACCGCTGCAGTCTGCGGGCACTGCTGAGAGAAAGAGACCGAGTGGTTGCTGTCAGCTTGCAGCATAGACCAAAATCTAAAGATCTAAAAGCTTATCAGAACACAGACAGATTTCACTTTGCTTTGTGTTTAATTCAGTTGATTTGTCACTGAGTACAACAAACCACTGGTGGATTTGAGCAACTAAAAAGAAACTATCCCAACGGGTGGTGTGATGTGAAACTAGTGACAGTCCACAGGTGACCTTCAGTGAACAAAGTCCAACCAGTTTGCCTGACATACTTTGATCCAGTGTGCCATTGAACCGTGCCTTTCTGTAAAATATCCTGAAAACGCCCTTCTTGTACTCTGCCTTAGGTGCTGCAATGACCGCAGGAATATGATGTGGAACGTTGAGGGGCTGTAATATGAGGTGCTACTTTCAATCTTATGGAAATATATGCAGTGTTAAAGCTGTGAATATTAACTTCAGCCATTATCCTTGACCACATTTTTATATCATTCTTTAGTGTGGATGAAACTCCAGGAAGGTTTATAATTAAATGATAACATATTCAGTATCTTATATTTTCAGGTAAAAACATACACAAGCACTTAAACCTCAGAGTGCATCCATTCGAATCCATGGGAGATAAAATGGGCTTTTTAAAAATCCACCACATACAAATATGGAAACAAGCAGCATTTACAAATAGATTTTACACCTTTAATCAGCATCTAAAGATGTGAGACGCATGATTCATCAATATAACGATGAGGAGATGTTTACATGTCCATACAGGTTACAGCTGCTTTATAACGGACAGATGCACTAACGCTGAAGCAGTTTACTCACCGGTGCATGTAAAGGCATCAGCTGGGCGTATTGTGTGATTCGGTTTGCGACTGCACCAGTGTTTTAACCAACAGGAAACACGAGTTACTTTTCTTCTAGTAACATCATCTTGTGTCATGAGCAAATTTGAGAAGTCTATCCTGGCAGACACGCTCGTCTAATTTAAGCACTGTTTCAGGATGTGGTTTTGCGGTCTGACTCGAAGAGAATGCAACTGTCTTTTCAGGGGGTCGTGACGACAGCACGCGTTTTTTCAAGGATCTCACATGCAGCTTTCCTTTGCATCTTTAAATTAGAAGCTGAACAGATGTATAATGCTTGCTGACGATTAGTATTATTATTATTATTATTTAGTGGTCAGAGCAGTGAATGAGGTTAATTTTATGGACATAAACTCTTTAGCAGATTATTTTAGGTTTGCCTTTGCAGCACTTTACATATTGACTAAACACTAAGTGACGTAACAGCACCATGTGGCAAGAAACAAAACATGAATTGATTTGCATGAATTTGTCTCTAGGCTACTTAGATAGATCAGATAGATGGCAAATCATTGGACACTGCCATTTGCTACCACAAATTTGTGTCTGAAAGCACAAGTTTACTTTTTTTTTAAACAAAGGCTTTGCATGTGTTCATAAAGATAAAGTGCAGCCCAAACAAACTTCAGTCTTTTACATGTCTTAAAATAAACCATGTGTTTACATCAGAAAAATCAAACCTGAACATCTACAAAAATCATTGCAACTCATTTTTGAGAAGTGAATTTGTTCTGACTTACATGGCAGTGTAATCTGGAAATGCATAAATAAATAAATAAGATGCTAAGCCGTGACAGTCGCGGGGGTGTTCATGCTCACACCTCTCCCTCTCTCTGGCCACCGCCTCCAGCTCTTCAGAGGGGACACTGAGGCTTTGCCAAGCTAGCAATGCGATGTAATCTCAACTGGGTTTGCTCCTGTTAAGACATAAAACCCCTCAACTAGGACGCATGCTTGTCAGACACCTTTCGACGTGGAGGATTAGTACCTCCACCCTGAGCTTGTCAGAAAGGACCCAGGTACTGACCTTATCTCTAAGTGAGAGCCAAGATCGAGTCAGATCCCAAGATACTGTTAAGACAATTGAGTCCAGTAAAAAAAGCATTTATTTACATTTAGGAGTTGTCTCTATATTCGTGCCAGCATGGCTTAAAAAGAGGCTCATTTACAGTATTTTAACGCTGGATGTTCCTTAAAGCGCTGGAAAGCAAAGCTAATGTCACCACGCCTTAAACCTGATTATTTTTCTAACAGTCAGCAGGTGGCGACTTTTCTGCCTATATAAAGAAGATCTGGTATATGTAAGCACGTTTCCAGTCTTTTTTATGCAATTTGATGCTCGTTTTGTAAATTACGATATTATTTGGCATAAGTCAAGCTACTTTGATATAACTTACTACTGTTGATGCATTTGGTACCTCTAAGCGGGACTATTTAAATTTCCTATTATCTTCAGCCTGTTACAAAAATACTGACACGTACTAGAATGACAGATCATTTCCCTCTATGTTGGCTCCTTTTAACTGATTCCCTGTGAAGTCCAAAATTTAATTTAAGATCCTTTTCCTCCATAAACAGTCCTGGCCCCAGCCATTGTAGAGCTCTTCCTAAGGGAGTTCTTTCTTCCCACCATCGCCAACTGCTTGTTTTTGTTGTGTCCAGTGTCCTCAGTCAGA
The DNA here is from genome assembly GCA_015108515.1 of Hemichromis elongatus. Lineage (NCBI taxonomy): Eukaryota > Metazoa > Chordata > Actinopteri > Cichliformes > Cichlidae > Hemichromis > Hemichromis elongatus. Next base: position 74,329 of record VUQR01019913.1, read on the forward strand.
GCCACCTTTTCACCTCTGTTTAATGATGACACAATCTGAAATGTTTAATGTGAGACTTCACAAAGGGACATTACAAAACACAGAGGTTGATGTCTTTGTGGTGGTGTAATGTGTTGTGTAATTTCTGTTAAATTCCTTTTGAAACATGTGAAAAAGTTCTCTAAAACTTGTTTTCTCCACCTATGAACCTGAAGCTAAAGTCTGTGGTTTCAGAAGAGGAGCAACGGTTGCATTTGCACTCTTCACGGCTGCTTGTTAAAGCTCATGCTCTCATAGCCCATTAATTATATTTCCAGTTGTTTTGAGTGGTGTCCAGGATCTTAGGGCTATTTTACACTCCAACGCGGGGCATTTCGCAAACGGTACAACAATGTTGACGTCAAACTATGTCACATCCACTGTCATCAGCTGCAGGCTCTGCATCTTTTGATTTTTGTAACCTGATGCAGCTGGGTTGAAGAGACGAGTGTACGACTGCCTGATTTTACCATTTTAGCAACACACTGGTGCAGAAGCTCAGAGGTTACACAGAGGAAGATGCTGCAAAAATTCCAAAAGATTAGACTTTGAAGTAAAAAACTGATGTTAAAGCCTCGGTGAAGTCATCCATCGCCTTTGGGTTTTGCATTTTGCCTTAAGACTTAAAGTCTGGTCCTATAAAGCCTCCATATTGGCCTTTCACAGCTCTAAGGCCTAGATGCATTTGGTATACAGATCTAACTACAATTATCCAAGTTTAAAAAAAGCTTTTTCATTGATTCACATTTAAACATTGCCACAGACTTCTATGTGTGAGAAAAAGGTCCTGAAATATGTTGTAGGAGCATTTTTCAATAAAATATCTTGAAAAATGTTTGAGATATGAACCCAAAATGTCTTTTCATTCCATTGTTAAACCTTTAAATGCCTTAAATGATTGCACATTTCACTGTTGCTTCTTTCTTTTCTTGTCTGTCGTTTATATACCAGGTACTGGATTATAAAGCACTTTCTGACACTATACTGTATAACTAAGTATGAGACGCTTGCACACATGGATCTTTGGGTATTGTCATATATTGCTCATAAAAGTTAAGAAGATATTAAACATTCCACCCTCAGAAGAGCCACAGGCCCTCATTTTAATGTTTCTAGACTAGAAACACATGTCATTATGATGCAACAGACTTCAGCAGCATTGCTAACATCCTCCCAGCTCAGCACACCTCTGAGTGATCGCTTCTTTACAACTAATTTTGATCAGAAACTCAGCGCTGATCCTTTACACTGTCTTTTATAAAAGACCTCTAAATTGATGTCTACTTTTAGCTGGGTGCTTTCAGTTAAGGCCTATATTTAACTCCGTTCATGTGAATGTTTAAACCTGCACCCTCCTCACACAGCACACACACGGCAGCTGTTTTGCATGCATGTAAATGATGGCAACTCCTCGCCAGCTGGCTATGGCACATTTTATTTTACTTTTCTGTGACGAAAAGGAAGTGGAGCTGATTTCCTCTTGTTATACGTCTTCCCTCTAAAGAGGCACACGAATGGCCCACATTGGCTAAAACAATGAGACATTCACAGCTAAGATGGCACAGATCAAGATGGAAAAGTTGACCCCTTGCCCCCCTTAACACAACGTGGAGAGGTGGGAAGATGAAGAGATTCTCACTCACCGTGATCGGCATGGTGCTGTGAAGGACCTGGCCAAAGCGAGTCTGGGAAAAGGCACTGACAGACAAATACTGTATGATACCAGCTCTTAGGCTGACTGTGGTGAAATGAGGAGCCAAGTGCTGCAGCGACTGTAGAGCATCCTCACCACTTCCTCTCTCTCTCTCTCTCGCTCGCTCTGTCTGTTTGACTCCCCGCCTACCTGTTGTATTATTTCCCAGCACATACATGACTCACTCTGAGTTGTAGTTGTGAAAAGTTTAAAAGTTTAAGGTGTTAAGATATCAACGTGGGGGAAAGTCTTGAAAATGAATATCATGCATGACAGCTTTTCAAAGCTTTACATCACGAGTTTGATCACATAAATATTGTTTACAGTGATGGTATGAAGCTAGATGTCTGGTGTAATATTATTTTATGAGCTTAGAAGGAGATTTTCATTAAGATCTGAAATGAGAAAAAGGACAGAAGTCATTTAACAGGAAATGAGGGGGAGGACACAGGAAGTGACATGGTGCGAGGATCAAAACTCCTTAAAAGCACATATTTGAGATACTCTACCTTTATCTGAAATTTATATTTCCCAGGTTCTTTCTGGAATAAGACTCTACATTTCATCCGAGTTTGACCACTCAAACCTTACATTTAATAGAGCCCCTTATCTGCCTCACCTACCTGGCCACCTTAGATTCACCAGGTTACCACCAGGCATGTGTTTGGACTTCAGCCGGAACAAGACCAACATCTAAGCTTCACACCGACCAGCAGACCTCAAACCAAACCCTTGTTCCCGTGAGGCGACGGCGTTTGTCCTTCTACTGCAGCATCTGAAGCAACGGTGTCCACGGTCTCATTTCTATTTGGGTGACCCCGTCTCTCTGCCTTTGTTTCCTTCCTGTTGTCGGTAAAGTCGTCCCCCGTCTTCCTCAACAACTTCAAACACATGAAAACATTTTGGGCCTTGTAGAACAAGCCAAGTCACAGACTAACTATTACCACGCCACCAGACATCAAATATAAATGCACATTGATTCTGTTTGGTTTAAATCTGGTCATTCAGTGGCATTTGAAAAATGTCCCTTGATGTCTAAATTAAATTGATAAAGTGAATGAAATCAAGTCGCCTTTTCAGGCTGATACTATGTAGAATTCCACCTAATTTCAACACAAGATCACCTTAACCTACTGTTTCAAAAAATGCAAGTTTTTAATGAAGCCAGAGGTTGTTATGTGGTAGCGGTTTTATCATTGCTAAAAGAAACAGCAGGATGGATGATTTTAGCAGCACCGTTACCCTCGTCCCACAGCCTAGCGTTCTGATACTGTCAAGGCGTGTGTGCAGGCAGGCGGAGGGGAGGATCCAATAGCAGATCCAATAACTCAGAGACGGAATTTCAAAAACCTCAGCTTTACTGCTGGCAACCAACAGAACGGACCGAAACAGAGAACAGCCCAAACTGAGACACACAGGTGACAGTACAACACAACAGAGAACAGCGGAAAACACAGGGCTTATATACACAGAGGGGTAATCAGGGAATGGGAAACAGGCGGGAGACACAGCTGGGGTTAACGAGACAGGGGAAGTAAAACTGAATACACTCACATGAGACAAGACCTTCAAAGTAAAACAGGAAACAAGAACCAATTCACAAGGATGCTGACTTAACACTGAACTCAACAGACCAACGAGCAGACACTATGACATCATGGACGGACAGAGGGAACACATGGACAGAGACAACTAAGCACCAAACTAAACCTATACTAAACATGAGGGCACAAGACACACAACCTAAGAACAAAACCCTAACCAAGAATAAACTGAAACCTAGATTCATAATAATAACCACAACAGGATGACGAAAGGATCAGACATAAATCACAATACAGAGCTAAGTAGCTAAGCTCACACAAGAGAGTTGACAACATTACTGAAGTAGTGTATTGAACTGTCATTTTAATACAAACTCTTCAATTTAAACACATTCCTTGATTTAGAAACAGAAAAATGCAAGTCCTATTGGGAAAAACACCCAATAAATATCTTATAATGCCAAGCAAGTAATAGTGAGAAAGAGACAACTAAGCACCAAACTAAACCTATACTAAACATGAGGGCACAAGACACACAACCAGAAGAATGACAAAGAAAACATAAGAGACTGAAAATGCTGGGTCAGAGTGACCCAGGACCGGGACAGATACTCTCGTGTTCGAAACTAGTCAGAAGCTGGAACGTCTTAGAGCCAGACTCAACACATTATTATAAATGTATTAAAAGGTCAAGGCTTAAGCATTCAGTTTCATGCTTTCATGTGAAAACACACGTTTTCACGGGACTCTGTGCAGCCCTAACCTGAGTGCACCCTTACAGTGTCAACAGGATTGAAAAGGGTAAGTGGAAGCTAGCTGCTACTTAGCTATTGCACTTCATTAAATCATCACTAGGAAACATAGAGCCCAAAACTCATGGATGGACTTCACGGATGCCACGTCTATCACTAATACTGTGGACGGGCCTCAGGGAACATCAAGTGAAAAGCATCTACTTCCACCTTGACTGTTATATTTGATGGAAGTATTTATTGGCCTTTTGTTTGCCATGGTTCCTAGTTTAACATATCACACACTGTCAGGTGGCGAGACACACATAACCTGATCACAGCATGAACCAAATGGGATGTGTTAACTTCCTGTAATATGCGGCATTCATATAGTACTACTATGTAACATGCTCAGTTTGTCTTGATGCGTTCTCAATCATCCAGGTGAGCAAGTCTCCAAAGGTTGGTTCTGTTCATCTGGACGTTTCAGTGGGAGAAACGTTTGGTCACTCATCCAGGTGACGTCTTCAGTCTCAGCTGACTGCAGGTTTCCAACCTTATAAACAGCACATTTGCATAATGACCAAAACCCGCCCACTGAAGGGACAATGGGCTGTGAGCTCAGTTTCTTCATGATTATGCACATTCTTATGACCATTGATCAACAACCACTGGTCAATAACCACGAGTAGCATTCACAGAGAGTTGGGGAATGGCTGCAATCACAGCATTGTAAGATGGTGACAGATGTACCCTTAGGCCCCTCCTCCATTCAGGTATGGCCTTTCCCTTTTCACGTACATGGCCTCCTTGACTCCGCCCTCAAACCAGCGTTCCTCCCTATCGGTGATGTGTACATCCTCGTCATTGAAAGAGTGTCCACTGGCCTGTAGGTGTGAACAGACTGCAGAGTCCTGCCTGACGAGGTGGCTCTGCTATGTTGTGCCATCCGCTTGGTTTCCCCGAAGTCCTGCCAGTCCTCCTGGCATTTAACAGCCTGCACTATGTCACTGTGTTTGTGTCGGGGACCCGATCCTTGGGGTGGACCAGTTTTGGCGCAGCATGTTTTGGGGTTTAAAAGCCACCGCATCTCGGTCACAAGAATTTGCATAATCATGTAGAAACTGACCTCCCAGCCCATTGTCCCTTCAGTGGGCGGGTTTCGGTCATTATGCAAATGTCCTGTTTATAAGGTTGGAAACCTGCAGTCAGCTGAGACTGAAGACGTCACCTGGATGAGTGACCAAACGTTTCTCCCACTGAAACGTCCAGATGAACAGAACCAACCTTTGGAGAGCATCAGTTTGTATTTATGTACAAACTGGAGGACAGCTGTTTTATTAGCCTGCTTGTTTTTGAAATTCAGCACCCAGTTTGAGGTCTACAGACACTTCTTTATTTCTGTATATCCGCCCATCAATAATAATTTGATCTTTGGTGTTAAGGAGCCACCGCATCTAAGAGACCACAAACCTGTTGCAGTCATGTAGAAGTAATTCTTGGCAATCCTGATTGCATCAGTATGTTTCTGCAGAATAAACACTCACTTCCTGTCGGGTTTTTAGCCCTTGCCCTGCCATAAATGTAGAACTATGACATTTAAATAACCTTAGTTTTGCATAAATGTATGCATTGCTCATGTTTGCATGAGATCAAATGAGTCCCGGGAAGTTCCAGATGGCTTACGAGTTGTTGCATAAAATTACTGAAACTTTATCACACATGAAAAGATGTTGTGTGAATTCATGTCTCCTAAAATTAAACCTGGCTCTGAGTCAGTAGTCTCCTTACATCAATATGCTGGTTGGATGAGAGTTAAAGTGTACATTCATTTTAAGTAAAGGCCTTTGGTGGAATAGCACCAAAAACATGTGTGAATTTCCACCACGAGGCAGTTCCTCTGAGTGACCACAGAGCAGGAAAGGGGAAGTTTTCTACACCCTGACATAAAAGTGTCTTATCAGATGCACTTGAAGAGCACTGATGCCTGTTTCCTTGTTTAAAGAGCTTCTCTGTATCCTCTAGGTGGAGCAGTTGCAGCTCTGGCACATGGCCGCCTAGTAATGATTCTTATTTATCTGAGCTTTTCCTGTTGTTTGTCACATTTATACTTGTCTCCTCCCTTTCTTTTGTTTCCTTTAATCTTGCTCCTTCCTCTTTTTTCATGCTGATTTTACATTGTTATTGTTTACTCCCAAAAGCAGTTCTCTACTGCTTACTCTCTCTTTCTGTTTGTCTTCCTCTTTTTCTCTCTCTCAGCTCTTCCTCCGTCTCCCCTCTGTCCTCTAAGTGGGCCAAAGGTCGACTTATCTGAGGTTTGTTTGGGAATACCACAGGGGACAGACTGCCCGCACCCTCAACGTCAAGACGGTGACTAGAGGCCATCGTACATCAGCTCAGCCCTGTTAGATTGAACACACAACCTTTGCCAGTCAGTCATGAGGCTTCACAGCTGCTGGATTTCAGTTCGATTTGACTCAAGCAGTTGATCCTTTAATAGATTCATCAGCAGCTAGATTATGGGGAGTGCTCAATACACGTGTACCAATACAGTAAAGATGTTTAGTTGAATAAGAGTGCAGACTTTTTACATTAGTAAAGCAACAGCCAGTTCAGTTCCTGCACTCGGGTTATTTTCTTAATGTAAAGGAAACTTAATTTTAGAAATGCATCAGACATGCGGTATTATTAGTTCTTGCTTTTACTGCTGAAGCACAGGAAACTGTTTTGTCCTCTCTATGGCGTTCTTGTTTTATGAAAAATGTTTTAAATATTCATGAAAAAAAACTTGAGGGTTTGGTGTTATCTAAGAAGGAAGTCTTAAGCCTGAGGTGGAAACAAGTAAACATAAAACAAAATGCAGGAAGTCTTGCTGTTTGTTATGTGGCGTGAGTATAACCGCAGAAATCTGCTGACGCCCTTTGTTTGCAGCTGAAATTGCTTTTTAAGTCAGTTCTGAGAACGTGTTGGCAAAATACCCAACTTCAAGTCTTCATCGGAGGTCTGAGCAAGCGTGTCCGCAAAGTGTCACAGTTATGTAATGATTATGCAGGGTTGTGTAATACTACCCACAATACACCAACAAACGAACACTGCATTAGACCGCCTTTAGCTTTAGCTTTAATAGCATAACTCAGAGGAATAAAAACCATCTAGATATAAAAAACTGTGATGAAACACAGAGAAAGGAAACACACAGCCTTGTGGGCGGTCACGACAAAGGGCAAGAGGAGACTCGAGCTGTGTCCAAACTCAGGAGACGGATGTTTCAAATGCTGTATTTGGAGGCAATGACGTCACAGAAACGCGACGAAGGCCGTCTACAGCCCATCTGTTTGTATGTTGTATACTTACTGTTTGTTCAATAAAGTTTCTATGAAAAAAAGAGCCGTCCACAGACACTCACTTGGTGCCTACCCGGCCGGTAGGATCCTTCGAAGCATCCTTCCTCTGAATTTGGACATGTTTACAAAAGTATACTGGAGGGAAACACAGCAGGAACAAGTCAGGAATAACGAGACAAGGGAAGTTAAGGCCAACACAAGGCACGAGATGAGAGACTATCAAAATAAAACAGGAAATAACTTAAGCCGAGACAAAGACAAACAATCAAACTTGATGCAGAAAGACAACCATAGAGACGGGACTGAAGGAACAGAATGGGATCACGAAAGGGAACTCACACTCCTCTAGACACCGTAAGCAACAAAATAAAGACAGTGATGACAAAGAGACACAAACGTGTTGGACAGTTCTTAACCCCGTTTCAGCAGCTTCAGGAATCTATTCCTAAACTATTTTCTCGGTTTCCCTGTTTGCCTGGTTAAATCCAGATGGTGACTTCTTCCTTTTCTTCTTCTTTAAGACAGGCGTATCCGGGTAAAAGTATAACTGAGATCTCATTTTCAAGAATGACCCAGCCACAACACAAAACCAGCATCCAGATCATCTGTAACATCGGGTCACGGTCAAAATCGGTGCAATTCAGTCCAGAAGCATCAAAATGACAAACACTGTTCTCTCTGTTACCGTGCGATAGTTGCTAAATCTTATATCCCTAATATTCTGGCACAGCCTTTAAATTTGCGTCCTTTCATGTAACCTTATAAACATCAAAATGCATGACCAAATTTAAGTTTGCCTTTTTGCATTTTTACTTCCAGAAACCGTCATTGTGACTGGACTGGATGATCTGTGTGCTGAACCACAGCCTCACTACGCTCGTGTTTATTTCAGTGTGTGAGCAACTATCTTCGCGAGTCCTTTCATCATCACCACGACGTTGTGAAAGTCAGAGCCACAACATGATGACTCAAGAACAAGACAAGCAGTGTTTTCAAACCCTACAGGCAGAGTTACCCTAACCCGAACCCTTACTGAGGATCGAGCAGCAGACACACTCTAAATAAAACATACAAACGCTCTATTAGAAGTAAACGCCCGGCTTTAAGGCACTCTGAATAACACAAGAAACCCCCGTAAAGTAAAAGAGGTTTCACAGAACAGAGAGGGTGTTATTGTTTTAATTACTTGACCTATAGTTAGGTGGTTTAATCATCTCTAAGAGGCCACCATAAAAATCTGACGGGTCGTGAGATGATTCTGGATACATTTAAATACCAGATGAGGAATGCAAAAAGCTTTCAGCATCAGCGACAAAGCTTAAAAATTGAAAATTGAAAAAAAGAGGTTTGATCTTTAATATATATATTTATAGTTGATTTTGTTGAAATTCAAATCTTTATTATTTTTCTGGGGGGGAAATATTTGCTTTGTTCTGTAAAAAAATGCAACAAGTCCTTATAAGATGCAGATGGAGCAAAGAGGCGCTGACGTCTCACATGGCTGACTGTCAGAGCTGTTTGCGTTGTCAGCTTTGCAGCATCAGTCTCAGCCTGTAGGTTGGTCAGAGTCACAGTGTTGATGCAGCTGTGCTCATCGGTCACAGTCTGGGTGAACCTCTGCCCTCTGCGCTGCTGGGAGGCTTTTAAGCATCTAAAACAAACACACAAAGACACGCCGGAGATGAAGAGAAGCTCTGGAGCATTTATGATGAATAACACAGCACAGCCAGTGCAGGGCTTTCACAGTTCACAGCACTAGATGGAGAGGAGAGGAGCAGGTAGAATGCAAACGCAAGCAAAACCTCACTAATTAACAGAGAAAAGAAAATACAGAGACACCTTTAGAGTGACAGTCGAGATAGTCAGCCATGTTACACTGCTGAGCTCATAGTATCCAGTAAGCACCGATCATAAAGTACATCTGCAGCCAAAAGTAAAGAACAAACAAACACGCACATCTGTGTCAAATTACTCAGCAATCCATCCAGCAGTTGTGGAAATATTCAGTAGTTTGGTTATCGAAAGTCAATATGATGCATCATCTGGGGACACCGCATGTCTGCACAAAACTTTGAGACTATTTATCAAGTAAATCCAGAGATATTTAATGTAAATGTGGCAAATTAGATAGTGGGTGGCCACTACCTAATGGTCAAGAAAAAAAATGTCTTTTTAAAAATAAACTAATGAGAAGTTTCATACTGGGTCAACCACCGGGCCTGACTCCACCCTCCCTCGTGAGATACACCAGTCAGGTAAAATATTTTGTTTAGAGAAGACTGATTAAAAATCATTTTATGTGAAAAGCATAAAGTGTTAGCATTAAACCTGAAGACAGCTGTTTCTCCAGACGTTCAATGTGCTGCTGGCGTCTGTCGATCACTCGCTCCCACGCAGAGACCTCAAAGGTCAGGCTGGCAAGTCGTCGGGCCAGTTTATCAGCTAGAACCTGCAACACAGCGAAGATGCGAACGTGCGAGAAGAAGATCTCTAAACGTCACTGATAAATGCATCAAAGCGACTGCTAAAGCTTTCTTCTTGCAAAGGTTTAGTCAGCGTGCACAGCTCCTGATCAGTTCCAGTGCTAATGGTCCAGCAGCGGTCGACATTTATGCAGCATTTGTAAAGTTACGTTTTTGACACCCTTACAATTGAGTTCCTTGCCTCGGGAGGTCAGTTAATGTTGGTTAGTTAATGTTAGCCCACATAAAGAGATCGCTGGTTTAGGTCATTTCCAGCTGCAGCTGCTTAACTAATGCGCTAATTTATTTACCACCCCCTCATATGTGAGTCATCCATATCTTGTGCTGATGTTGCTGCTAATCTCTTCCACTGATGACTCCATAGAAGTGACTTGACTTGATCTCTTCATGATTCCTGATCATTTATTGGTTAACTTCCTGGTTTTTAAAAACTGGTTCATCCCAAAGACAAAACTCCCAAACACAAACAGTGTAGCGAGGAATGCCCAGACCTCTACATTGGAGAGACCAAACAGCCACTGCATAAACGCATGGCACAGCATAGAAGAGCGCCCTCTACGGGACAAGACTCTGCCGTCCATCTGCATCTAAAGGTCAAAGGTCACTCTTTGAGGATGCCAATGTTCACATTTTGGACAGAGAAGACAGATGGTTTGAAAGAGGAGTGAAAGAAGCCATCTATGTCCACTGTGAACGGCCATCTTTGAACAGAGGCGGTGGTTTAAGACATCAACTGTCTGCCATCTATAATCCAGTTCTGAGATCCCTGCCCAGACGCCTTAACGCCCACTCACATCCTGGGCCATCTGTCCTCTGGAATTCACATGATAGGGTGAGGCCAGGTTTCACAATGAGTTCACCTGAAACCATGGCTGATTGAGACCCACACCCGTTTTCACACCTCGTGTGATTAGGT
>VUQR01019916.1:0-13560 GCA_015108515.1 Hemichromis elongatus
ATATGACCCCCTATGAGCAAGCACTTTGACGACGATGGGAAGGAAAAACTCCCTTTTAACAGGAAGAAACCTCCGGCAGAACCAGGCTCAGGGAGGGGCGGGGCCATCTGCTGCGACCGGTTGGGGTGAGAGAAGAAAAGAACAGGATAAAGACATGCTGTGGAAGAGAGACAGAGATTAGTAGCAGGTACAATTCAATGCAGAGAGGTCTGTTAACACAGTGAGTGAGAAAGGTGACTGGAAAGGAAAAACTCAGTGCATCATGGGAATCCCCCGGCAGCCTACGTCTATTGCAGCATAACTAAGGGAGGATTCAGGGTCACCTGGTCCAGCCCTAACTATATGATTTGGCAAAAAGGAAAGTTTGAAGCCTAATCTTAAAAGTAGAGATAGTGTCTGTCTCCTGAATCCAAACTGAAGCTGGTTCCATAGAAGAGGGGCCTGAAAACTGAAGGCTCCGCCTCCCATTCTACTTAATAGTAATTAGTAATACTCTAGGAACAACAAGTAAGCCTGCAGTGTGAGAGCGAAGTGCTCTGATAGGGTGATATGGTACTACAAGGTCATTAAGATAAGATGGGGCCTGATTATTTAAGACCTTGTATGTGAGGAGCAGGAGCAGCTTACATTACTTTCTTTGAAGGCATCCTCTTTTTCAGTGTGCATATAGCGGTATGAAATGAGTGTTTCAACAGCAGTTTGTTAAAGCTAACAGTATGATTTCAGTAGCTTTCTCATTCTAAGTTGTGAGGCGTAGCCACCGGGTAACAGTGACTCTATAAATCCACACGCTGTTCATTTATCAATTTTTTTCTTTCTTGTAGCATTCTGGAATACTTTAATTTCTTTAGCTTAAATATTTCAGAGGCAGTTGACGCACTATATGTGTCTGGACGATACTTACAGTCCAAAAGTTGTCACATTTGCCATTCAAACAGTCACCATTTTTCTGTGGCTATATTTCATGAATGTAGCTACGTGTATATATGAATGAAGATAATAATAATGGATTGCATTTATATAGCGCCTTTCTAGAACCCCAAAGCACTTTACAATTCATTCCCTGGTGGCTACAGTTGTAGCCACAGCTGCCCTGGGCAGACTGAGAGAAGCGAAGCTGCCATATCGCACCATTGGCCCCTCTGGCCCAGTATGGGAGTAGGGTAAAGTGTCTTGCCCAAGGATACAACGACCAGGACAGAGAGCTGGGGGATCGAACTGGCAACCTTCCGGTTATAGGATGAGCGCCCCAACCCCCTGAACCACAGTCGCCCCAAGATGATGGAGTAGCGTCCTCCTCGTGAACAGGTATCCCAGAAAGATGATTCTGTTCATCTCATCGTGGCGGAGACGATACGTTTCTGCCACTGAAAACGCTTCGTCGTCCAGATGAACAGAATCAGCTGTCGGGGATTTCTAACAGGTAGGACTGCTAACTGTCTGTGACAGATGATTAATAACCTAACCTTTAAAAAACCCGTGACACTTTTCGTGCCAATTATTCCCATTAAAGTGTTCGGTGCAATAAAGTGATGAAGGCTTCCATTTTCCATGAGGTCTTTTTCATGTGGCATCGTAACGCGTTGTAATTGTTTTTTCTTATTTCTCCTGTGAGCTTTTGTTTTTTCCTACTTCTGTTTCATTTTAATCAACTTTGGTTATATTGTTTCCTTTTGCTAGCACTTTTCTATTATCTGGTGTTTTCTTAGCTTCCAGTGTCTTTGACCTCTCACTGCGGGAAACCAAAGAAAGTCTCAGGACTTCAAATGGGAACCAATTTCAGAATAAAGCAATCTGGCAATTTATATGTGGTTTATCAAAATTAAATAAACCAACAGGAAAACAGAAGGCATTTAAAGACTGTGTGGCAGGTTGTCAGGCAAACAAAACCAGATGGCAGGGTAAAGGTTGTGGCAAAAAAAGTAATCTAATCAAACAGACAGACAAACGAGGCGGGAGAGTTTTATGGAAACACACAAAAAACAATCTGGAAGGGAATTTAAAGTTCTGAAGAGTAAGATCTACATGTGGTGTACTCATGCAAGGTAATCCATACTGTGACCAAACATACTCACAGTGGCCTGCCTGAGGGGGTGGGCGTGAGTGTGGTTCAGTTAGGCCTCAGTCACACTGGCGTAGACACTCGTCGGTGACGCTCTGACATCCTCTGATCAGTGGGGAAAAATGTGCAATCCCTGACGGATGGACAAGTGGTTACTGGAGGTCAAGGGTCAAATAAGTCACAAAGATGCCACTTACAGTTTGCATGGCAGACCTTTTAAACACTTGCCGACTGCTTGCCAAGCAGCTGTGTAACTCTGAGGGCTGTGACACTCACTGGAATCAGACACAGAGTAGTTAGCAGGTCGCAGACATGTCACTGTCCTCCATACAAACTACAAAATCAACAGATTATCAATGCAATAGCCTCTATATGGGCAGTTTCACCTAACAACAGCAAGCGACTTTCCACAACTGCAACCTGTGATTACTATGAACTCACTGATTGATCATTGGGCCTGTATGATTGGGGCTTAGCAATCAGTTGAGATGCTGGGCCTGAATCATTAAGCACAGAGTAAGTGCAGGCCAGCAGGGGAGTGAAGATGGTAACCATTCGTTCTCTGGTAACATGACCTAGTGTGAAGACATCCATTGCACTGGCTTGTTTTAAATAAATCCCCAAACCTAAATCAGACCATTTGTTAAAGGGTAATAGGATAGTGCAAAACAATGTTTCTTTGGCTTCCTCCATCAGGCTGTGTGAAGTGGGACATTTGATTTGTCTTCCTCCTATCTTGACCAGAAAACTCTGGCAAAAGTCATGTTAGATCTCGAGAGTGCTTTTTCTGTGATTAAATAAATAAAATAAAATGTGTCGATCGAGTGGTAGCTACAGTCAAGAGGATCGAGCCACTGAGAGCTAAAGAAAAAATATAAAGATTTCATAAAGCACTGTTGATGCAGCTGAACCAAAGGAGTTATGGTGGGAGATAATTCTTAACCCTTTATTTACTCATAATTAATATATTTACTTAGTCAGTTGAAGTCATCCAAATAAAGTTAAAGGCACTGAAATTTTTAACTACAAACATTCATGATGAAGGATCAGATGTAGTTGCTTTTCCATAATAAACTTCCCTTGTGGGATACATCAAACTTAAAGTTTTGTGAAATACGTTTTAGTGAAATCTAAATGAAAATAAATTCATTCTCTTTGGTAAACAACAACAATTCAACAAGATCTGCCTTGAAGTTTTCTGAGATTCCAACTATTACTAAACAGCATATGAGTCTGGAGGAGCTGTAACATTAAAACAGTGACAGGAATAACGGCGTTACTTTTTTCAGTAACGAGTAATCTAACTAATTACTATTTCTATTGTTACAACACCGTTACCGTTACTAACTAGAAAATGCGATGCGGTCGCGTTACTATTTTCAACAAACAGACGGTTGAAGCTGTCTTCAGCTTACCGCAGCTTGCATCAGCAGCACTGAAGTCCCGTCTACGTCAGTAATCTGGACGCTACAGCTTTAAGCAGCTGCGCGCTCCCGCGGACGGCGATCACTTTGTAGCACAACACCTGAAGCTAAGCTAAGGGGGCAAAACAATCACAGGAGTGCTGCTGTTTGACTGAGGAAGGAGAAAGTAGTGGTGGTAAGCCAATCACATGACCGCTTCAAGATGACAAAGCAACAAGGTGATATAGACACGTTTTTAAAATTGTGCTGAGTAAAGCCAGAGTCATGATAAACAATATATACGCTGTGTTTTTACCTCAATGCTTTCATCACGTTCACAGTCTAAGGACAGCGCTAGCTAGCACTCAATGCTAATGGCTAAAAAATGAAAAACAGCCCTTTGGTGTTGGTGGAAAAATGTACAATCAAAAAATGATATGGCAACATGACATTTGGTTGGTTAGGAAGAGGAGGGAGATTTAGGAGTGACGGCCAGAGAGAGAGGTTTGAGATGTGAGAGATTTGTGACGTTTAGCATCTTTGTAGTGTGTAGTTCGTGTGTTGTCTTGTGTAGTGGATAGTTTTGTGTTGTGTGTCTGAACAATGAGGCGATGCTGCCTCCAGGTAGAAAACAGGCGGAGTGATACATCTCCTGTTATCAGACCTGCAGGTATCAGGCTTGTGATGTTCTCCTTTATAGTGGACAGAAAATATTTGTGTGACATCTTTTTTAATGCAGAACACCTGATTGTTCTGTAAATAGTTATTTACAAAAAAGGGGGTAAAAGGTAAATGGCTGCAAATAACTTTGTTGTTTGCAAAATTGGTGCAAAGAATTTTAAAACTGACAATTTCTATTTGCATTTAAAGGTTTGAGATATGATTCAGTAAACATGTTTGTGGTTGTAAAAAATATAACTTTTTCTACTCGGATTTTATGTTTTTGTCTGATTTTAGATCAATTGTGTTAATACAGTATAGCATCGTGGGAGTACTTGTGTGAATGCAGGGGAGGGGAGGCATTAATGTCCTGAATCCACATCATTTCATTGTTGGCACAGAAGGGAAAGGGTGAAGTCTGTGATGTTATAAAGTCAGAAGGAACATTCGGGCTGGGGCTTTGTTCTGTAGATTTGATACTTTTCCCTCAGCCAGATTTCACCTTGCAGATTGATGACTGTGCTGGCGCAGCCCAGAGGGGGATCATTCAGACCTTCTTTTCTAATAGTGCAAAAAAAGAAAATGCAAAGTGTCTCTCCCCTTTATTACTGTCTTGCCCCCAACCTCCCCTGACAAGGCCGTTTCCTGGGATCCTGCAGTCTCACAGCAGCTGATAGAGTAGAATGAAGCACTGCTGTCTTCTGTGTTATTCCTTAGCATGAGGGAGTGGTGACAATGAAGGTGCATTTATTTTAGCATTAGCACTGCAAGCAGCATTAGCAATATCAGCGAGGAAATCCAGTTTGAATACCGTGAGCCTCATGACTTTCCTTTTTACCATCTTTTTCTCAACTAAGAGGTTGCAGGTCAGAAAATGATCAGACTCGTTTGAGGATGCCCTCTAACTCTCTAATTGTAACTAATGACGCGGCTACTTTTTTCTTGACGGTGTGAAGAAGCCTAAAAGACCAATCCAAGTCCCGATACATGCGAAAGCTGCAGTGAAGTCATTAAAACAAGAGGCCAACTTGGTAGGGGGGAGAATGTCACCAAACTCACTCAGCGCTCCTTCTTGATGCTATAAGCATGAAGCAGGGGAAAGGGGAAGGCAAATGAAGAGAGATTTCAGCTTATGCTAATGATCATAATGTTGCCAGCTGCTGCAGAGCTGTGCTTTTCACTCCAGAAAAATATCCTCGTGTTATGGGAGTTGTCTTTTTAGCTGAACCACGCAGAGCTGGAGGCCAGATTATGGTTGAGTACAGATCCATCCAGAAGAAAATTATTACTCCAGAGCATTCCAGATTCTCCATGAAATTAGTTTACTTGCAACTAAAGTTGACTTGTAATACTAAAACAGCTGCAGGGAAGGCTAAGGCAGAGTCACACTTTACACTTATCTCCTTTTTTTTTTTTTACTAATACTTTGTCGCCTTTGTCCCAAACACAACATGCCTGTCCTAAAAACACCTAAAAACAAATACAAACACTTTTAAACCTTAAGATTATATTTAAGATCTTGTTGCCAAAATGCTCCAATAACTGCACAGCTGGTGCAGTTGTGCAGTTATTGGAGTTGACAGATTTGTGTAACTCTTTTTAAATCCCAGTAAAATTGCAACCAAATAAGCTGGCGCAATGATTTATTTGTTTTTGCATATGAAACCGGAGGAGTTGTACTTACATGCATTATTAGAAAAATATGTTAAATATATATATTTTTAATTTCTTTGTAGTTTATTGCACCTTTTTGCAATTTATGTAGTTACTTTGGGCTTAATGCATACATGTTATTAAAATGTAGAATGTAATGGTTGTATTGATGTATAGCAACTTAAAATGCTCCAAAAATGGCACTAAAGCATGTAAAAATGTAAAGATGAGCTCTGGCAGACGGTTCTATGGTGGGCTTTAAAGGGGCACGATTAAAGGTCGTGAGCTGACTGTTTTTGTCCAGTGTCATTATGTCTTTTTGAACCTCGTCATTATAAGTAAGAGTGGATCTGATGGAGGAACTGAGGAAATTCTCCAAATGTCTGTGAATAAAACAGCAGGCTGGAATGATGGAAGGATTTGCAGAAAAAGTTTTTAAGAAAAATATTAGCTTACTTTTAACTTGATGGCAGCAACACTACTCAGCAACATATGTCTGAAAAAGTAAGTGGTCGTAAAAAGAAACAGCTGAAGGAACATTTTGCAACTAAGTAAGTTAACTGGCAGCAGGTTGGTAACATAAGTGGGAACAAAAAGAGCTTTTTAGAGCGACAGAGTTTCCCAGAAGTAACGATAAGCACTGCATTAAAGCTTCAGGTTTAAAATGAGTTGCTATTTGTCTTGAAACGGTTCGTGGGATTGTGAGATTTGCATTTTGTACAGCAGTAGAACAGAAACGCTTTATTGTTGTCACACTGCAGGAAATGAATGTGAAAAATTCAGAAAAAGTACAGTACACACACACACACACACACACACACACCCTATTTTGCTTGCTTCTTGCAATGAAAAAATAAAAACTGTGATCACATGAATCATTATTTTGCAGAAGTGATCGTTACTGAAGGGGCTGTGTTGATTTTGTGTGTTTGAGCTGGAATAGAAACTCTTCATAAGTCTAGTCGCACAGATTTGGGATGAGGAGTAGGACGTGCGAGAGGGCGACAGGTGAGAAATATGGTTGCTGGGGTGTGAAGCAGGTTTTCATGATATTATACAGGGAGGAGAGAGGGCGACAGTCTGGCACTGTATTTATGACCCTCTGCAGAATCTTTTTGTCTGCCACAGCTGATGTAGCACACTGCGATGCAGTATGCCAGGAGGCTTCCTATGGAGCAAAGGTAAAAGGCCACCAGCAGCTTTTTGTTCAGGGGCCTTTATCACAGCGCGTTCAGGTAGCGTATAAGCTGCTGTGCCTCTGACAGGAGCCGTAGTACCAGGGGACCAGCGAAACCTGTTCCCAGGAAGTTAAAGGTGTGAACTCTTTCCAGTCAGTGTGTGTTCATGAATACTGGGAGCGGTCTGTGCTGCACATATCGAAATGTACACTGACCTTGTGTTTGTGCAGTGTTCAGTATCAGGTTGTGTGCTGAGCACAATGTCTCCTCAGACTGGATGACTGTGCTTGATGATGGTTACAAACCGAGTGTAGTGCCGGACGAGTCGAGGACGCCCCCCACATCCTCGCAGGAGGAGGAATGCAAACTTAACAGTTTGTGGATAACCCGTCAATCACAAGTAGGCCCACCCTAAACAAAGACTTGCTTTAATCCTAAAGGACCACAATTTACAAAATGAACACCCTACTTTTTATATTACTGTACATAATAATATGTTGAATCAGATTGAAAGAAATCAATCAATGACTGGAAACCGAAAGACTTTTCACAGTTTTCAAAATGCATAACCATAGTGCCAACTTGACCAGGCCCCTCTATTTTCTTTTCGCAGTAAATCCCCGACATTGATCTCCAAAAGACAGCAGAGTATTGCATTTATTCACACTTTGAATGCCGCCTTAGCTCCAGGCCAGTCAGCAGGGAGGTGACAGCGTTTCAGCAGCAGGATGTGTGGGTGGCTTCTCAACGCTGATAATGTGGCAATCTTCATTTCATGGCTCGTGATTTTATTACATTTCCACCATCTCTCCCGGTGACCCAGTGGGTGCCATCAGTTTAGTGGCAACCCTAATTACCTCTGCTGTGTCATGTTCAGATTTCACACTGAAAAAACGTTATCCATAATTATATTACATCACAGGTTTTCTCTGCTTTTGTCACTTGTATTAGTTTGCACCAATGATAAGTTAACAATGCTGTAACAATCTGTAGATCCTTCTATAACACTCACTTCTGGTTCTGATTAAACAGAGTACTTTTATTGGCTGTGAGATACATGAGCTTGCAGGCACCTTTCCCATTACATTCGTAAATAGCTCTGTGAGCAACGCAGGCAGGCACACCTTGACCTCAACATGGTGACATCTTGTGCTGTCAGCTTCTTGTAAAAATAGAGACGGACAAAGCAACAAAAACGGTGTGATTCAGTCACGTCTTTGTCTGAATCCTTAAAATTCACAGCACCTAGAAAGAGAGACGTTAACTCAACACCATCAAAAAACCTGACAGTGACCCAAACATAGCAGCAGATCTACAACAGAATAGCAGGAAACGAAAAGAACGAAGGCGTTGGATTGGCCCAGTCAAAGTTCAGACCAAGAGCTGTGTGTAAACAAATGCCCACAAACCTCAATGAACTTAATCAGGGCTGTAAAGGCGAGCACTGATGAAGTCATAGTTACCTTACGTCCCCCCCCCGTGTCCCCTTTTTGCTAAGTCTATCCAGATGTCTCTCTCCTATACAAACTGTGTCCTGCGGAGCACCGACTTAATGTCTTCATAGTTTAGACCAACTTAAAAATAAAAATCGATGACTCTCTCCTGCGAGGGTGTCTCGTCCATCGCTGGGTTGAACCTGGAAGTGACTTAAATTAAAAACTTTTGCAGGATCTTTCAAAAGTGCATCTTCATTTTGTCCCTTGAGGGGCTCCGTAGTATACTGCCAGCTGATGCTGGATAGTTAGATAAGAAGTATCTGGTCAGAGCCTTCTTGGAATGACATAATCATGCAGCAGGTACTTAGAATTTAAAGATATATATTATCTTTAAATTCATAGAGAATGTCTAAACAGAAACCTGTCTTGTTCTTATTCTTCACCGTGGTCCTCTCTAAAGCTCTCATGTCCTCCATGCCACGAGAGCTGCTGAGCACATTCACTTCAGCTAGTTGCAAATGTTTCAAAGCTGTAAGGAGCTGCTGGATCGATTTAGAGAGGCTGACTTCATTTCACCAAGCTTTGTGTGTGTGTGTGTGTGTGTGTGTGTGTGAGCTGAGAGTGGGAGTACACTGTCACCCCACAACTGCATGATGCACGACTCCAAATTTTGTTGCAGCTTTTGCTTTTTCCTCACTGATCATTCAGAGCAGTAAGCCCGCGATGACTCACGGGAGTGACAGAGGTGGGATAACGATACCAAGTGAACTCCGATAAAAAACCCGAGACTCGGTGAAGATAAACCATTGCCACAAGCCAAAGGTTGTTCTTAGGTAACCTAATGAGTGTTTACTCCTTTGGCACCTTTCTACAACGAGGCAATTCAAAGTCATTTAAGGCAGAACAAGCAACAAAAAAGGGAGTAAGCTAAATATGGAGATAAAATAAGCAAAACACCCAAAAATGAAAAAATACACTCCGACGACACTTTGATGGAAAATATGAAGGAATAAACTCGCAAACAGAAAAGTTTAAAGCTTTAATTTCAAAGAACTGAGAACTGCTTGCAGACAGCAGATGGGAGGGGTTTTGCTCTGGGTTCAGTTCGTCTCTGAATCATTCGCTTCTTCTGCTGAAACAAAGAGTCGGGTGTGTTATTTAGGCGTTGTACTATTCAGGTTATGTAAAGTGGCGTTTAATTTAGGTCTGACTCCATGCTGATGCTGAGATGTTTGGTGTGGTTTGTCATCATCAACAGTGCTTTGTTATGGTTTCTACCCTTGTCTCCTTGTCGCAGTGTTTCGTGTGTTTCCTTCTCTTCCTACGTGTGCTTCCTGAGCCTCGGTTAAACACTTGTCCTGTTTTACTTCCTGCCATTGTGTTTCCCCCTCCCACCACCTTGTTAGTAGGGTTGGGCGATTAAGCCCAAAGTCCAATCATGGCATCGCCTGTGGTGCTAATGATCAATATCTACCCACTATGCTAGCTCTATCCACCCTTTATAATTACACACACACGGGTGGCTGAGAAACAAACACACCGCGAGTTTTTTTCACTTACAGTATGGAGAAACATTTACACATTGATGTACAACACTGATGGTTTTAGCCAACTTCAGCTAGTGAACCTAACTGCACAGCTAGAAGTCGTGACGTTGACCAACCAGCGTTTTAGGAAACGTCTGTAGTCCTACTGTAAAGGTTTAAGCATGTGGGTTTTTCTGTGTCTTACCGGCTACTCCTCCATGTCATCCTCACTCACTGCCAGATGTTTCACCTATAAAACAACTAATTACATGACATGAAGCATCTCTGCAGATGCGGTCGCATTATACTGTTTCCACGACGACGATGATGATGACAAATCAGTGTTTATTAACTTCAAAGGCAGCAGAAGTCTGCTTTGGTTATATGTGGAGGTGTGGAATGAAACTGTGGCTCGGCAGATTTCATTTATTATCAATCTCAGAGTAATAATAATGTTAATTTAATGCATCTGTGAGGAAAAGCTGTCGCCAAATCACTTTGGCCATCTTCAGTCCCTGATGTCATCGACTTGTTAGTTGCTTTTTTCTTAACGTCCTGTCTTCCTCGTCCTTCATCACTCTCTTCGGTTTTCGTTTTCACACTTATTAGCCAGCCTGCTCTCCAGACCCTCTCCAGGATTTATTCCCCATATGTGTCCTTATGCCTCAGAGATACTTTTCTCAGGTTGTGTTTTTCCCCATGTTGTATTTTTACTGGACTTTTTTTTTTTTTCAAAGGGCCCAAATTACACGTTTTTCTCAAAGAGTAAGTGTTGATATTACCCTGGAGCCAAACTTTACCTCATCCTTCTCTCTTTTCTTCTTTGCAGTTTAATGTTTAACTGAAGTGGAGCAACTCAGGCTTATATACACTGTAACTTCACACAAAGGGAAGTTACGTAGATCCATCTTTTGGGACTTAAAAATATTATCCTCAGTCTTGTCCATCAGTTTGTATTTATGTTTTCGATTCAGTTCATTCGCCCCTGAATAAATACACCTTACACTAACAAAATGTTGGACCACATTTTTTTTTCAACATTATACTTAACAACATATGTTCCCATTAGAAGAAGCTCGCTAAAGGCCAAATACTGCATCAGTAGTTTTGTAATGAACTAAATTAATATAGCCACTGGCCTTGGTTGCCATATGCCCCGCATTCGCTCTCGTGCTGTGCATGCAATGTGGTTTCATCGCATCGCTCAGCTCCCAAAAGACCACACTCAACGTTAGAGAGCCAATCACGTGTCACATACATATGTGTGATACATTCTTACAGCGAGGAATCATTTTAAAGCAATAGCATCCCTGTGATAATCACAACGTTGTGCTTTTTAGGATTCAATGAAAAATTCATAAAGTTTGAAAGTTTGCATTGAGATACTTGCAAAAAAAGCTTTTTATTTATGATGCTGTGGGGCGGGGGTGCAAAACATGGGGCGGGAGGCTGTGGTAGAGTGTCGGGTGAGAGGCTGGGTACTCTCCACACAGGTCACCGGTCTGTCACAGGACAACACCGAGGAACAAACATTTGCATTTTAGGACGTTTAGATTCACCAGTGGACGAACAAAGAAACGACAGAAAAGTTTGTGTTTTATAATTCTACACATTCATCGTGAAGTTTCACTTGTCTGAGATCAGAGTGGGCAGTATGTGGCCCACTATGGGAAATGGGTTTGACCTCCCTGCTGTAGGGCTTTTCATTCTGCCGCCCCATGCAAAGTCATGCATAAACATCAGCTAAGTGGTACTTTAAAAAGTTTTTTGAAGTGCAAAACATTTTTTTATCATTAAAAGAAACTGCTTTCAAAAGTGTGAACAGTCGAATTATTGCATTCGTATTTGTAGATATTTCCCCTCGTAATGCAATGTTTGGAGAAGAATTTAATGGAGTCTACTAAGATTGTTCTCTTCCACTTCCAGTTGCGTCATTATGCATACAGAAATAAATTTGACCAATTTTGTGCTTGACCGGTCTGCAGTACGTCCCGGCGACATGAGACAGACCTTTCAGTAACAGGGGACAATTTCCTCTGCTTGTATTTATTTTTGTAACAACAGAAAATCTCCGTGGAAAGACGGCAGGATGAAAGCTTTAGCCTTCCCTCAAGGTTATCATCTGTAACGCACGACTAATTTTGTATATTTTTAATTTATAGTATTTTTTTTTTAAGTGTCAGAGGAATGGGGAAAATATTTCATCTCATCACATATGCCACGGATGGCTACGAAGATATTTTCTAGATTGAGTGGGGAGGACTTTAGTGTTTCCAGTTTTCCTTCACATCTCTGCCAATGATTTGCTGCATGAAGACCGCAGAGAGCACAGAAGCAAATGTGGAGGGCTCGATTAATATCCAAATATCGCAGGTATCAAAGAATAATGTCCCTTTTGTTGCTAACAGATAGCTGTGTGTCAGATTATTTACTTTCACTTGAACTATTACCTGCAGCATCACTGGGATGGATGGATGGATGGATGGATGGATGATGCATGTATGTATGTATGGATGGATGATGGAGTGATGGATGTATGGATGGTTGGATGGATGATGCATGTATGTATGTATGGATGGATGATGGATGGATGGATGGAGTGATGGATGGATGGATGGTGGGATGGATGGTTGGATGGATGGATGGATGATGGATGGATGGAGTGATGGATGGATGAATGGATGGAGTGATGGATGGATGGATGGATGGATGATGCATGGATGGATGGAGTGATGTATGGATGGATGGATGATGCATGGTTGGATGGATGGATGCATGTATGTATGGATGGATGCATGGATGGATGGATGGATGGATGATGGATGGTTGGATGGATGGATGATGCATGTATGTATGGATGGATGATGGATGGATGGATGGATGTACGGATGGATGATGCATGGATGGATGGATGATGCATGGTTGGATGGATGGATGGATGGATGCATGTATGTATGGATGGATGGAGGGATGGATGGTGCAGTTTCTTTCAATGATTTTTGAAGTCAATCGCAGTAACTCAGTCCTCTGTCCTGTTTTTTTTTATCACCCCTTAAATACAATAAGAACTTCAAAAGTGACTTTTGTGATTTTCTAGCTGGGATTATGCCCGCCTGCGATCATGTTCTGACTGCTGGAGATTTTATCATACATGTCTGCTGTCCTTATATTTGTGTGGTGAAGGATTTTTTAAGCCTTATTGACTCTTTTAGTCTGGTCCAGTCTGTACCTGGTCAACACAGCGGTGAGAGTGTTTGGTCCTAGCAGACCTTGTCATTCTACCACTATTCCTTTGGGACTCCTGGTAGAGTATTTTAAACTTGTTGTTACTAACTTGGGTTTTAAGATGGACAATGATTTTAAATTGGACACTCGAATCAGGGCTGCTGTCAAGTCCAGGTGCTTGGCAAAGGTAAGACCTATTTTATTCTGGTTGCATTTTGAAAGAGTAATCCATCTTGTTTGGATTACTCATGTGGATTACTGTAATGCACTGTATTTTGGAGTTAGTCTTTCCTCTACAGCTGGTTCAAAATGCCGCTGCATGACATTTAACTGGAACTATATCTCTATTTTTTATGTATCTTTTTAAGGGGTGGGGGTGGGGGGGGGGGCGGGGGGGGGGGGGGGGGGGGGGGGGGG
>VUQR01019917.1:0-12562 GCA_015108515.1 Hemichromis elongatus
TATACAAGTGTGTGTAACTACTTTGTTACTATATTTTTTTGTTATATATTATAAATATTTTTGTTCCTTTTACTATTTTATACTGCTGAGTGACTTGTCTTCTGCTCATCAAATACATTTCATTGCAATGTTGACCCTGTACTAACTTGCATATGACAAATTAAACTGAAACTGAACTGAGCTTCAGCATGGAAAGCTGTTTAAAGTAACACATCGCTGATCTTAGATCAGAATAATGTGCAGCTGGCTCTTAAAATCACCGCATTTATTTAAGTTAAAAACAAACACTTTGAAGACGGTGTACAGGCTAAAAATCTGAGAAATGCTGCGGAAGCATTAATAAAAGGGGTGTTTGTAGCCGTAGCTATCGCTTACGGCCATACCACCCTGAACACGCCCGATCTCGTCTGATCTCGGAAGCTAAGCAGGGTCGGGCCTGGTCAGTACTTGGATGGGAGACCGCCTGGGAATACCAGGTGCTGTAAGCTTTTCTTTCACTTACACACACAAAGGGGGCGCTGTTCCTGTCCCTGTTTATGTGAAACGAAAAATTGCAGAAAATATAAACCGTTCATTTTAAAATATATAATAACCTGAAATTTATTAAGTACAGATGTATTGCTCATAATTTCTTTGCAGGGTATTTTTTCCTATTTTTTGACTTCTGATTTGTTTTCGGACAGATAAAACCAAAGTGGAGACATCTGACCATAACACACAGCACCACATTTGGACAAAACCAAACACAGCATATCTGCACAAACACTTAATATGAACAGCAAAGCACTATGTTTGAGGCGGGATGATATGCAACCAGAGGAAATGAGCACCCTGCAGTCATTTAGTTGACCATGAACTCTGCTGTATACCAAACTTTAATGGAGCCACATATGAAGCTATCTGTCTAACAGCTAAAACTTGGCTGAAATTGGGTCATGCAACAGGACAATGATCCCAGACAAAGCAGCAAATCTACAACAGAATGACTGAAAAAGAAAGGTGCTGCAATGGTCCAGTCAAAGTTTAGACAACAGCTTGATGAAAGTGTTGTGGCGGGAGCTTCCGAGAACAAATGAGTTCAAACAACGTTGTAAAGAAGAGCAGAGATAAATTCCTCCACAATGATGTGAGAAACTGATAAGGTCCTCCGTCAAGTTATTGCTGCTAAAGGTGGTTCACTTTTAACACAACACTTCTGCATTTTGGTTTTAACAACATAGCGTAATATGTAGTATGCTGTTGTTCATCTCAGATTTTATTTCAGGGGTGACCAACTCCAGGCCTCAAGAGCCCGTGTCCTGCATGTTTTAGATGTGTCCTTGATCTATCACAGCTGATTTAAATGGCTAAATTACCTCTTCAACATTTCTTGAAGTTCTCCAGAGGCCTAATAAACTAATCATGTGATTCACGTGCGTTGACCCAGGGTGATATCTAAAACTTGCAGGACACCGGCTCTTGAGGCCTGGAGTTAGCCACCCCTGTTTTATTTCAACAGTTTTTCGACACAGGTAGTTTTTTTTATGTTCTGATATGTACATATGTAATTGAGGGCTCAAATGTAAAAAAAAAAAAACTATGACAGATTAAAAAAGAAAAAAGGCTTATTTTAGCATCCAGTGTCTAGTTAGCTGCTACAAAGCTAGCTTTAGCTTGTGTTAGCAAGCATATAACGTCATAATCTGAATATTCACATTCCTTTGTGATTCATCTGTAATACATATTATTTCAAAAACTTCCACAAGTAATTTAATGTGACGTTTTAATTTAGCTTTCTTAAAAAATAGAGCAGCTAAAAACTGACATTTAGAGTTTTGCTTATATGGGGCAAAGCTGCTGCACACTGACGTTTTCCCATTATCCCTGGTATCTGCAGGAATAATGGTTATTGCCTGTATCAGTGTTTAAGCTCTGTAGATTTAAAAAAATGTGTTCTTGGTTATTTCCCTGTAAAGAACCAAGCAGATTTTAGCCATTTTTTAGTTTTCTGTTAACAGACAGAACTGATAAGAAGTCAACATCACATAATAGAACTTTAGTGCTGAGCCAATGGTTTCTGCTTCTATGCATAAAGATCAGTTCTTTCTTTCAGTTTGTGGCTTACATAAGCATATCACTGTGTATGTGTGCATGTGTGTGAGAGAGCGCGCTTGTTTTATGTGTGTTT
Source organism: Hemichromis elongatus (assembly GCA_015108515.1). Lineage (NCBI taxonomy): Eukaryota > Metazoa > Chordata > Actinopteri > Cichliformes > Cichlidae > Hemichromis > Hemichromis elongatus. The sequence continues at coordinate 2,168 of VUQR01019917.1, forward strand.
GCTTCATACCATTGTTATGCATTGGTGTTGTTAACCTACCGTGAGCTGCTTAGTTGTGAGGCCTGCATCCACCACAGCTTTGTGCATGGACTTAAGAGTATCAAAATCCGGTGCTGCGATGAACACCACATAAGGCATGAACTCTGCTGTTTTCAGTACCTTTAGAGCCTGAAGAGAGACACAGATTTTTTTTATTATACTATACTGATATGGAACAGGTAATGTGATTGGAATGAAAGGATACCAAGTTATTAGATGGAAATAGTATTTTGTCATCCTACAGAGGGCTGAATTTAAAGACATCCCTAAAATCAAAGTGAAAAATGGCGCAGAAGGATAGTCCACTTTGGCAAAATTGCAGAATTTTGCCAAAGCAGTATGCATGCCTCACAATGTTGGAGCATGCTTCTAATGAGAGAATGGATAGTGTACTGGGGGTCTCCTCCCAGATCTGGAACTGGCACCCGGACCAGTGACCTGGACCAGGGCAATAACTCAGGTGTCGCCCTGGAGGAGTTACATAGTCAGAAACATAATATCCCAGAGTTCTTTTGAATTTAGTTCAGACAAGCATGGGGGCCTTGACTGGCCTCCATGCTTATCAATTCCTCCATTCTCCAGGAACTACCTGCATATTCTTTGCATATGAGGCCGGGCATTCTCATGCACCAGGAGGAGCCCAGGACCCACCACATCAGCCTTGGGTCTGACAATGGGTCCAAGGATTTCATCCTGATAACTAATGGCAGTGGTGGACCTGCCAATTCTGGTATTCTACAGGTAACGCCAATCAGACTCCACGGTGCAGGGCAGTGAATATACAGACCACTAGAGGCGTTGCGCTTTCAGGCCACCCTCATGAAGTCTGTTTCTGATTGTAAGCTCAAAGATATTCACACCAATGTCCTGCTGGAGATTTTGTAGCTCCAGCAGTGCTTATCCTTCTCGCACAAAAGGGCCAATACAGGTCCTACTGACTAATGGTTGATGGGTTATGGACCTTCCTCAGGCCTCACCAGCTCTCCTAGAGTAACTGTGCAACTGCTGAAATCTCCACAAAGTGCTGGGAGACACAGCAAACCTTCTGGCACGTGTTGATGTGCCATCTTGGACCTTCTGTCCAACCTCTATTGTGCCTAAGTATCACCTCACAATACCAGTAGTGATACTACCTTAGCCAAATGCAAAAGTAGTGAAAAAAACAATCAGAAAGATTAAATACTGTCTCTGCGTCTTAACTTACCAGATCAATATCCCAGATGACTCAATGATATACTCTGATTAGTTTGTTCCTTTGAGTGCTTTTGATTAGTATATTTTTTTTCAAATCCTTTAACACAAGGTTATTAAAGTTTAAAAGTAAAGCTAGATGTGAAATTACAATTGAAAACCACACTGTCTCATGAGACTTTGGTGCATCTGTTCACTAACACTTGGCAAGTCTACATGACTCTGATATATGATGTAATTTCTGAACTTCCAGAAATACGTTCCCCTGACAAACATCCACTCATATTACAATAATAATTAAAAAGACTAAATCTAAAAGTGGAACTAATAAAAACTCAACTGAAAGTAAACTTTTTGAAACAATGCAAACTCACCTGAAACAACCAATCAAACAACCAGCGTCTAAATGAAATCAAACTGAGATGAAAGGAAAACCCAAAATGAGCTAAAAATAAAAAACTAATTAGAAAATACAAAACCGTATTAACTCTCCTCCAAACTCCACCTGACAAACTCTCCAATGTTCTCACTGAAAGTCGACACACTGAGTAAATACTGCACAACAAAGCCACCAATCGCTGCATGAAAATAACCCTGCCTGAACTTCGCTCGCTTTGGACCCCTCTCATACCTGCGGGTTGACATCCAGGATGCAGGTGCGTCCCATTGCGACCACCTCGTGAATGCTATCAATCTTTGTGCCGTACAGGTTGCCGTCGTACTCGCCGTGCTCCAGGAAGCGGCCGGCCTTCACATCAGCCTCCATCTCTGTCCTTGAGGTAAAGTGGTAGGAGTTGCCGCCCAGCTCCTCATCACGGGCCCTCCGTGAGGTGTCTGACAGAAGACATGGTTCAGGTAAATGTCGCACTGTTGTAGCAAAATTTGAGAAAAGCGGCTAGAAACCCGAGTGTGGCGTACATGGTATAGTGGTGCCAAAACGCGTGGGATGGAGGACCATCAATCGGTTCTTGAGGCTGCGTCGGCCCACTCCTTGGGCGCCTATCAGAACCAGTGTCTTCCTCTGGAAAGGAGGAACCTTTGCTACTTCCTCATAGATCTGCAGCTCGTGCCTATCGAACTCTGTTCAACGACATTTCAAAGCTGTTAGCCAGTTATAGAAAAAGACAATGAAAACATTAACCAAACATCTAGGCCATGAAGAATATTATGACCTGCGTTCTTGGCTGTTAGATACATCATCTTCTTCTTCTTTTTTCCAGCCAAGGTCCCACAAAGGATTCCTGCAAGACAAATATGCACGTTTATATCTTTGCTGTTACAGCATTTGACCAGACGGGGGCAAGCATGCACTGAAAATACTAACTACCCATGATTTCTTTTCTTTTTTTTTTGCTATCAATCAGCTAAAAGCTTTAAAAGTGATGGAGGTCTGGCAGTAAAGCAGTTCACAGGCCACTCCATTTCTTCAACAACAACCTCGGCTTAAGAGAGACATTAGGAACTTGGGTGAGTTTTAGCCCAGGAATCTTTCACAGAGTGTTTACACAAAGGTCTGGCATCACTGCCAAGAAGTACAGGTAGGGTAGTAACCTGATCCATCCAAGTCTCTGGGAACGAAAGCTTTCCTCTTCTCCTCCAAGAACTGACTGGGGATCAGACCCGTGGCACCACCCACTACGTGACATGCCTGGCGCAGATCGGTTTAGAGTTAAATTTAAAAAAATGTAAAGTTCAAAGTTCAGTCAAAGACAGTCTGTGAAGGAAGGCTCACCTGCCACCAGTTGGGATCTTCTCGATTGACAATCTGAAGAATATCACCTTTCTTGAAGGCCATACCTGCCTCTCGACAAGGGATCAAGCTGTCATTGGCGGGATCATAGTCAAAGTATGGCCGGACATACACCTGCGAGGAACAGAGGAACAGGTGTGAGCTCCTGAAGCGGTTAAATTAGGTTTTAAGAGGAAGACGGGCGTTAACAAAACAACAAGAAAGACAAAGCAGCTTTTGCTCAGCATGGTTTCTCACACGTCGGCATGGTGACAGCAGCTCTTTCACACTCATTACGGCCCGTTTCCCACAGCCGCAGCCGATACGGCTCTTCATGCTGCGTCAACGCGCTGCACGCGCTTTTGCAAGAAAGGGTAAGTGCTTTGGCCAGAGCATTAGATTAAACAAGCAGCCAGAGGAAGCAATAAAACAAGCTAGTGAAATATACTGTGCAGCACGCTCTGAGCCACAGAGCAGGAAGTGATTTCGCATTATGTCTCGTTCAGTTTTACTGCTCTTCATTCAGTTTAACCATTATAAGGGCATTTTTCAGGTTTATGTGTTCCAAGATTCAAGATATATAGATATTTTTTTACTCAGAAGACCTAACTGGAGCATGTCTGAGGGGAACTGTACAACAGCGTCACACACTACTGTACTCTGCATGTCAGGCAGGATGAAATTACTCCGAACACATGTGCGTGTATTTGGAGTGCGTGTATGACACAGAAACTGCTAGTGTGACCTAGATAGCATCTGGAGTGTTATTAATAGGACTCCCAGAGTTCAAATTCCTGCGCGAGGGATTGTGGGAAGACCGTAGGACAAATCATCAGGACGGTGCCACCACCCAACATCAGTCACCAGTTACATAAGCAGGAGAGCGCGTGCCTGCGCTTGTACGTGCTCACCTGTGGAGGAGCAGGAGCGTCTCTGTAGCTCGGGAGTATTTTCAAGGTGATCCCTCCACTGCAGTCTTTGAGCATCTCCTGGAGCTCAGTGGGATTATTGCCAACGTCTTTCCCGTTTACTTCCTTAATGATGTCGCCCACGTGGAGCAGACCCTGTCTGTCAATCATGCCTCCGTGAAGGATTCTCGCTATCACCAGGTCATCTTTCTCCACACGAAATGTCACGCCCTGAGAGGAAGAGGAGGGAGATGGATGTTGTATTGCCACTAATTCCTGCTCACACACACACACACACACACACACACACACTCACCCCCTCCCTTAGCCTGGAGCCTCTGCCAGAGGTTTCTTCCTGTTAAAAGGGAGTTTTTTCTTCCCACTGTCACAAAGTGTCTGATTCTTGGGGTTTCTCCTAAGCCTCACTCCCTGTTAATTTTAGTAACCTTTCGACCAGGTTTGTAGTGTTGGTGGCTTTTGGAGCATTTTAAATTGAGTTATCAATCAAATAATATGGCAAATTCATGCAAACACATTCAGTCAACGTCCAGTCTCCTCTCACCAGTGGCTCCCCGGCCTTCTTTCGAATGCCAATCATGCGCACGGCGTCGGCCTGCATAAGTGCGCTGTTCACCGCTGCGTCATTGGCTGTCTCAGCCGGAGGCGGGGCTTCATAGCATTTTGAGGCCACCATGTCATGAGCTTCTAAAAGAGACTGAGAGGAAGAAAAAAAGGAGAGGGTAAGGGACTGCTAAGGCTTAACTACATAGTTTTTTTTAGAGGAAGAAGCACAATTTCACTGTTGTAGAAAAAAAGTCGATACATTACTGAGTTTCATTCCCTCAGCAGTTTTATTGTAAATGAAAACTTGATGTTTCAAATAAAAAGAAAAGAAAAGCTTTGTTGGCAAAAGTTATAACACTGAAACGGGACAATTATACCTCCGACCAGCCAATCAGCATATTAATAGTTTAGGTGCGGCTTAAAAAGCAATCATCTAATGGATAAAATCCCAAATATGGATAACCACCCAAATCTAATCACTTAATGTCTGATTCGCTGAGTATCCCTCAAACAATTTTCATCCAAGTTGTTTTTTTCCCCCAGATATTACTGGTTCCAAATCACCACCAACTGCTCTCTGGTGAAGAATACAAAAAGTCTGTAAAATCAAACACTCTGGTTGTGATGTAATATCTGTTTTCCTTTTCCCACCTAGCCTGCTTTCCCCCCTCCGCCCTCCGTATCTCTATCGCTCAGTAGGTCAACGGAGTCTTATCTTTCAGCTTACGGCACAAAGAGCTCTGATTGGTGCAGGGGCTTCGCTCGGCTCAGAAATCTAGCTCCTATTGGTGCTGCCTGCATAAAGCCCCTGCTAAGTTCAAGCACAGAGGTTAGTGTTCTACTGATGCATGAGCGCAAGCTCCAAAACATCTGATCTGTGCTACTGTAACTAGTGTCAACACATTTAGAGTACGGCAAGCTGTTCAGAGGAAAAAGAGTACCCATTTCACACACATGTACAGTAGCTTCACAATATCTATTGCTAATAAAAAAGTAGAATAAGATTGAAAAAATTGTGCATCATTTGGAAATATATAAATTCAATAATTATATGGAATGACTGAATTTAAAAAGCTGGACTCTTTTCAGACTAACAGCTTTTTCTCACGGAGGCTCAAGAAATTTATGTTGATGCAGAAATAGAAAACAGGATAAAAAAAACAATGTGCCACTCAATAAATGTATGAACGGTCAATATATAACAGCTAAATGAAGAATTATAGAGTAGAGAGAGGCCATAACAGGACATTTAGCAATGAAGCAGAAGAGTCAGGGAGCCAAAACCAATATGACAGGATATAATATTTAAGAACTATTTAATCAAGTGCGCTTTAGAAACACAAGTCTTATTCCTCATGAGGCCCACAGGGAGACACTGTTCCCAGATTCAAAGTAAATATTGCTTTGCTTTTAAGACACAGTGAAAGTTTTATTGCTACCAACAGAAAGCAACAACACCAGAATTTATGTATCGATTATGACATAACATTATAAATACACTGCTGTAAAACAGCGTCTGCTTTATCGTATTGTGTTTGGGTTGTCATATATTACCTCACAAACTAAGTTAATATTCGGTGCTTGTGTTAACGGCGTCTGTTCTAGCGTACCTAACTGTGCTCACTCTTGCTCTGGCTCACCTGGAAGTGCGGCTCCTGGAGGATCCGAGACAGCTCAGCCGTGCTGTCGTCTTTCACCTTGAGGTTGTTGATGTCGCCCAGGATCTCCGTCACCAGCTCGACGTTATTGTCCTGCACCGCTTCCAGCTTCACTTCCTCCAGCTGCTCTTGAGCCTGGGTGAGACAAAGAAGCTCAGGAAAAGTGGAAAGAGGGCAGTTGTCTTTAATAACCTTCCTGGACTGAATGACAGAAAGTGAGATTTGCTCAGTAGTAGTGATTGTCGACATGATATGATGCTCTACAGGGAGCATTTGAAAAAGCACAAATTGAAAAGACTCTGTCTGGAGGAGTTACAGCTGTTACTAAACTGAACTCACTGCACACTAGACTTCAAACAGCAGTGGAGGCATGTTTGTAGGGACATGCACAGTGAATAAAAAAGGCACAGAAATGCAAAGCTGCACAATTTTCTTATAGTCATTATGCATTAGGGCTGATGCACATAGCACTGTGTGTTAGTCAAAGCCTTACTGTACTTCAGCACCTCAGCCAGAGCAAGCAAAGCACTGCTGGGAGCAACGTGTGGGGGAGCTTGGAGCTGGCTAGTGGTTTGTCTGCTCACTGCTGCTTGCCCTGAGCTATGTGTGTGTGCTACCTTAGCCAAGGAGCGTACAATGGGACTTTCCATGATGCCACGCAGGAAGAGCAGGTCGATGTCTTTGGCTCCGGCAGAAGTGGGCAGCTCACCCACATTATCCAACACCTGCTGCATAGCTGGACGGATGGGACGAGACACAAAGATCCAGAGAAACAGAGAGAGAGAGAGAGAGAGATAAGCCGAGTTAGCCAGGCCTGAAAGTCATTTAGAGTGTAAACATATATGACACTGTTGAAGGCAAAGCAACTGCAAAAAGAGATCTGCTCGAACTCCAGTGCAAAACAAGACCCAAATGTGTCAGATGCAGTGAATGGGCATGCTTTCACTCAGTTTAAACTCCACATACAGCCAGGATAACATCTGGATCTAATCTGGGATGCTTTTAGTACTGATTACAGCACCGAAAATGATATGTGGCCCAGACAGCATAAGATGGGCCCAATATGGTAAGTGCAGTGTGTGCCAGATGTGGCCCAAAAGGCACGAGCTGGGCTTGAAACATGTTACAGCAAGTGTTGTCTGGGCCAGCTTTCACCAAAATGTCACAACACAGCTGATAAATGATCTACAAGTCAAGGCAGCCAGTCTTATCCCGAGTCAGCGCTGTCAGTCAAGAGCGGATTTGGCCGACGGAGACCATGTATTGTTCTCTGGGAGAGTTTTCCATACACATACTTTGTATACACACACAATCACCTCCGAATGTTAAGCCTGGTCTGCTCAGAGTGTGCACAGTTGTGTATATTCACTTTAAAAAAGCTTAACTTTAAAGCTTCAAAGTGCTTTTTTTCAGATTCCCTCAGGGCCTTAAACATTCGACTAAAGGCTCCTGGATTCAGATACAGTCATTCTCTATGCTGTTAACATAAACAGAGACAGGGAAAGGTGTGGACTGTAGGTATCAGCTAGCTAACGCCCTAATGCCAGGGTCTTAAAGGCAATCTAAGCACATTTTAGCCATTTAAAGCCCTGCAAATGTATGTGTGTGTGTCATTTTACACCTATGTGGGTAATAACTATGTCCACTCAGCACTTGTATACAGTTGATTCACTGTTTGATTTCACTCTGCATTTTGCTTCACTAACCCATTATTACCCTTAAACCCTGAGAAATGTTCCATGTCATCAAGTCAAGCTGTAGTCTATGACTTCAGCCCGCTGTTTAGAATAAAGTGCCCCATACCAAATTGCCACTTTGAAAATACAGATTATGAAATGCTGATGTCTACATTTTATTTTTTTGGAGGGTTTGCAATCTGGCACGTATGCCTCTTAAAAAATATGGAACATTTAGCTTTTATTTAAAGGAAACAATAAGAAAAAGAAGAAATATAAAAAAAGAGGAATAGTAGTCGTATTGAACTGTGGAGCTGCTCAATGTCTTTATACAAACGCAATCTACACCTTAAACACGGCGCAGCTCTGCTGATGTGCACTTGTTTAATCAGACTTTCCTTATGTAAAAGAGGCACAAGCATTAAAAGTTTGGAATGCAGTTTTAGCCCAGATAAATTGCAGCATCACACCATGTGGGAGAGTTGTAAAATATTACCAAAAAAAGTAGTATCTCTTGTGTAACACACGTTTCCTTCTGGGTGTTGCTAACTTCTATTGATAGCCTCCCTGTGATTTAGATCTCAGTTTAATCACAGTTTAAATTCTGCTTTCTTTGGTTTGCTGCACTGAAACAGTCACAGTTCAACTCTTGCTCTACGGCGTCTGATAACCACGGGAACGCAGGGAGACTGCATATACAACAGGCTCGGTGCAAAACAAACCTTAAATATTTATGATCCTCTTTAAGAAGGACAAATAGGGGGGAAGAAGGTTAAAAACTGCACTGCAGACAATCAAACCTGTATATCAATGAAGCTTTGTGTATCTGAGGCACAACAGCACACTATAAAACTCAGTTCAGACATACGGACACAAGTATTTATTTCTTCTGGGGAACCGCGCACACATCTTCCACATGGCAACAGTCATTTCGGGAAAAGGCGTACACACACAGACACACACAGACAAGACGAATATGGAAACTTAACACTACCATGGCACAATTAACTTTTGAAGTGTATGCAATAAATAAAGCTACGTTTACTGCAAAACATGAACACATCCGGTGTGAAAGCCTCAAGCATACACACAATAACACACAGCTGAATCCTTTTGTATATCCAAGTGTCATCTGCATTAACCTTTACCTTCTTACCGCATGCCCGACAACAGGAATGCTTACTTGTCCATGCTTCTGTGCATATTACCGCTTAAAATTTCTTTCGAGTAAAAATTGGGAAATGAACTAACGCCTACAAACTAAAGTCTACATAATCTTTTTAATATGGCACACAGATCCAAATGCTCTGGCCTAAAGTTGTTAAAGCTGAGAGATTACAGCACCAAACTGTTGTTTTTTCCCAGCTGATTTATTCACATATAATGAATCACTCTTTTACCTCCTTGTAATTCCTCCCTCTATGGCACTTTTGTCTGCAGTCTCTCTAAACATCTAACCACTGCCACGGTATGCACACCTACAAGCACGATGTGCACTGAATGCTGATGCAGAGATCACTGCTCTGTTTCTCAAGGAATGAAATCCCAGGAGAAAGGGAAAAAAGACCTTGCAACTTGTATTAAACATGGTATCATTATTTTTTTTTTAGCTTGTGAGATGACTGTCAGAGAAGCAACTCCACTGACACAACATACACAACAATATATACCTGAGGTCTGTTTTTTTTTGTTTTTGTTTTTTTACAGATGTGCAGTACAGTTCCTGGGACTCTCACTGCTAAAGCTGCTGTAAAGCAGGGCTTCTTAACTGGATCCCAAAGGTAGGTTGAAATACTGCTGTTTACCTAAACTACTTTAAACATAATTACACTTGATTATACTGTGTCAGCTGTAACACCAAAGCGCTAACTGGGAGGACCAAGAGCGTGTTTAGACTGCTTAGCAAAGAATCGGGGATATCTGAATTGCTAACTTAAAGTAATATATAATATAAACGACTGAAGTAGTTGGCTTTTATTTGATAAACTGTTGAAAAGAGAACTGAATAAACTGATGTCTGCTAAATATTGTTAGCAGGCTTTAGCTAGCCAAAGTTAGCTAACTAAATGTTAGTTTCAAATAATGGACAAAAGATTTAAATAACTAAGGGGAAACTTATAGCTGCAAGTAAAATAATCTAATTTAGTTTAAAATATATTGAAGAGAATTACAGGTTATATGAAGTTATGCTTTGTTTAATTAGTAGTATCATTAATGTAGTGAAGCAGTATATACACATAGAAATAGTATTAACCACAGTATTATAGTACAGAGGTCATATATATGTTGTGCTGTACCATGATGTTCTTTTGCAGACAAAGAAACAGGAGAACTCCCTATCTGCTGTTTGGGAGAAGGGAGGCCTGCTCAAGGAGTGAGAGTGAAAGTGTAAACAGCTCCAGGAGGAGATATCCCCGAAGCTGGACAAGGAGGGGGGCTACAGGGGTATAGGATGTGTATGTTCCAAGACAAAGGCAGACGAGTTCAGGGGGCTGCTCTGAGCGGGACCCGTCTCCCAAAGCGCTTTGGTTAATATTAATAGGATTATTATTATTATTATTATTATACAATATTTTATACTCAATACTTTGAAAATAAAGGGTTAAAGATGAGCCATGTTCCTGAGTAGT
>VUQR01019918.1:0-15787 GCA_015108515.1 Hemichromis elongatus
ATAAATACCTAGGGACTATATAAATACAGGCCATTTGCCATTTACCCTTCCAGGACCTGAAGGTCCGTAAAGCACCCCCCCCCCCCCCCCCCCCCCCTGATAGCCAAACCCATCTGTTCTCTGATTGGATAGTTTAATTTGTGATTTACATGCCATTGCCCAATCAGCTTAAAGGAAGAAAAATCGGGTCAAAATTCGTACTTGTAAGTTGAAACTTGAGTGCAGAGTTTCACAGCCATTTTTTTGGCTAAGTCCACACACAAATCTTTTTTACACATACAAATCTTTTTTACGCACACACAGATTCTTTTTACACATACAAATCTTTTTTACGCACACACAGATTCTTTTTACACATACAAAACCCAATGTACAAATACAAAACTGATTTACAAGTACAAAATATTTATGACCACGATTTGAGCCCATACATTCCCACCTTAGGGCGTCGGGCCTCCTGGGTGCCGTTCCACCTTCATGCCCACAAATCAATAAATGCTAACCTTGCTGTTATTGGCCGTGTTGAAGCAAGACTGGCTTCAGAACTTCATCTTCTAAAAGTGGATTTCTACACGGAAAAGGTCCACTAGGACTCTACAGACAGCACAGATTTTACTACCAGCTACCAGAAAACAAACATGCTAAATGCATCTTCTTCCCACATCCTGCCTTTGTAGTGCAATGCTGTATGTGTAAGTGCAAAGGAAAAACGACAGCGCCACCTACAGTATGGAGAACATGCTCGTACATTCACTCCTCTGCTAGTGAAAGGGCCGAGCAGAGCCGGCCCTACTCGTCGGAGAGGGAAGAAAGAGGCGAGCAGAGTTAATCAAACATACTGTGAGTGCAGAGGAAGCAGAGGGAGGACTGAGGGTTAACGATGGCAGTTAGTCAGCTGAGTGAGACTGTGGAGAGCACAAAGAAAGACCCTAAGGCAGAAACATGCAACAGGAGACACTGTATAAGGCAACGCAAGTCTTTTACTAATCCCCTTATGGGGTCCTCTACCACACGTATCAATAATGAAGGTTGCTGGGTACGTAGAAACACAGACAGCCATGACCCAGTAAGGGAACTTAAGACACCAGAGAAGACTGTCAAAGCACAGGCAGTGAGTGCATCTGTGTGTGTTTACTCCCTAACCTCTGTAATCTTGAACTGAAATACAACCCTTAAAAATGCAGCTCTTCCTGTGCGTCCCGCCCTCCCGGTTACTGCTTCATGGTACCTTGTCTTTCTCTCTCTGGATGGCGCTCTCCAGCTCGTCCAGCTTGTGCTGCAGCTGAGCGATGATGTCCGCTTCAGTCTCGATTTGGTCAAGCTCTGCCTGCCTCTCGCCCTGCAGTAAGGCGCGCTCCATCTCAGCCTGCAAGGACAGCACAGTGACGACACGTGGCATGAACAGCCTCAGCCCTCCTCAAGGTAGCAGTCTCTACGCTGCTCTTTTATTGAGCTAACGTTATGAAAGGACACTGGATGTCACAAATTCACATTAGCATGATCCATTGCTCTACCTCTTGTTTGGACTCTTGGAGTTGCTGCTCCACTTCTGTAAGCCGGGTTTTGAGCTCGTCGATCCGAGCCAGAACGCGGACCCGCTCGTCCTCCAGGTAGCCCAGCTCCACGCGACCACCGCTGTCTGCGCTGGAGGCGTCCTCGTGCTTCAGAGAGAAGCAGAGGGGTGAAAACATAAAGCATCGAATGATTCAACACTGCCACAGATAGCTGTCCAGGTTAACTCAAATGTGTAATCATTAGGAAACCTGATAAAAGACGGAGACAGAACAGAGGAAGAGAAATAACCGAGGGCACAAACAGAAAAAATGAGCCTCGTGCAGGATTCAAACACAGGATTCCTCTCAGCTAACAGACATGAAACACATTACAGCTGCAAAGATGACGTTTAGGAGAGGACCTCCGATGCAGCAAAGCCAAGCACACCCTTTGCACATGCAGGTCCTGCAGCCGCATGCAAAGAGAGCATCGGAAAGAAGCGTTCCCTCTGACCTGTCGGTCTCCATTGTGCAGTGTGGAAGCTGCGCTGGGAGCAGGAGATGTCCTCACCTCCTGATGAGTGCTCTCCGTGCTACTACACTCCTCCTTCAGGTTCTCCTCATCGCTCTCCCTCTGTCTCTGTGCTAGGCGGAGCGTGTTTGAAGACGCCGTCCCTCCCGGCGCGTTCTCCGTAGATGGCCTGCGTCCAGAGCCGTCGGCCAGACTTCCCGGGAATCCCGACCTCCCCGAGCAAAGCGGATCCAGGCCGGTGCTCTCTCCTTTGTTGTACTCAGCACAGAGGTTTAAGATGGTCTCTAGTCGCTGTCTCTCCTGTGGCAAGCACACGGGGAAAGGAAGACGTGATCAGGGCTGCACAGGTACGAGTGTCTGGAAACATCTCAGAACACAAAATCAGACTCATAACTGATTTAAACAACTACAATCTAACTGGCTAGTTGTGACGACAAACACACGGCAGCGCCTGATCGTAAGCTGAACAGCTGCTCGGTCACTGACGGTAAAGGTGATTGTCAACTGAGATTTCAGATGAACTATTGGTGACCCTGAACTTCTCGACCTCTTTACAACAGGCTGCAGGTGCTGGGGGCTGGTGTGGCCTCCCATGATGCACTGTTTCCTTGTTCTTCACTCACCCTTTCTCGCTGTGTTTACGCCCCTCTGTATTTACTAATATTAATCAATCCTGTCTCCCTTCTCTCACCCCAACCGGTCGCAGCAGATGGCCCCGCCCCTCCCCGAGCCTGGTTCTGATGGAGGTTTCTTCCTGTTAAAAGGGAATTTTTCCTTCCCACTGTCCCCAAGTGTTTGCTCCCAGGGGGCATCAGATTGTCGGGGTTTACAACATAAAGCACCTTGAAGTGCCTGTTGCTGTGATTTGATCCTATAGAAACAACTGGATTCAATCATAAACTCGTAGAAATGAAGCACGGACGAGCTCTCCTTCTGTTGGTATGTGAAGAAATTTGTTGTGAAACTTTGAAACATCTACAAAATGATTGTCATCGTCTGCGTCCCCAGACGGGCCCTGTGTCTGACCGACTCACCTACCAGGACACAACCTGGAACAAACTGGTGCCAGTTACTGTCGTTGCCTGTTCTTACACTCATTTAACCATCTGACTCGTTTGTGTTTTGTGGATTTGAGGATGTTTTTAAAATAATCTGACATCAGCATGCCTCCCTGTGCCGCTAACGGTCATGTTTTTGCAGGTTTCTGTAGTGTTTCACAAACCAATGTGTCCACAAACACGGTCCACCGATGCACCGTAGCTAACACGTTAGCACTCCACCCTGTCATTTAAAGATGGCCGTGTCTAAATTAAAAATGAACAACCATAATGTTAAGTCCACATTGGGTGGCATCACTGTGGCTACACACAGGCTGGGTGGTGACACCAATACAATGCATCTTTGAGCTGCATGTGTAGCAGCCCTGAAACAGCACAGCAGCCTCCACGTCCCCTCTCTGAGATCCTTACAGTCAGCTGTCATTGTGAGGGTCAGCCCACCCACGTCCACAGACCCCTAGGCTCCAAACATGTCCTGCTGTGGAACCGTCTGCTGCAGATGTGGTGTCTCCAACCAGTGTTTCACAGATGAACACCCCCTAATTTTATCTAACACAGCCGAATCACAACTCAAACCAATCATGTATCAAAAAAACGCTCACTGAGATATTTGTCTTCCTGTGATCTCATTCAGACTCGATCTGCTTCTCGTCACGCAGGAACACTTGGCAAGCCGAGCTGTTTTCACCCACAATAATGAGCTCTGGTGCATGTTTCCCCCCTCATACTGCACTATGAGCAGCTTTTCTTCTGAGAGAGCATCTGCATGATTAGGAGCTACAGCCCCACCGCCAGTGCTAACCTGTAATCTGGGGCCAGCTTCCTTGTAACTGAGCGAGTGGGAGTGCGAGACCCCTTTGGGCTGTAACAGTGTTGTACATTCACCACGAAACTTCAAACATGTCCTTGCAAGTCTAACCCACACAAGTCCTCCCACTCCACATCTGCCTGAAAGTACACAAAGATTGGACTGTTGGGGTTCCCACGCCTGTCTCGTTTTTGTTAAGAAATCGTTGATCTAGCCGACCTGGACGAGGAGCAGGATCACAGTTGCAAACTGGGCCTAAAACCATGCTCTGTGGACAGATTTCTATGGATAACAGTTTTCTGGGTTTGTTTAAAGAAATCCCCCACTTGTCTCCAAGTCTCTCTGCAGACATGTTTAGCAGCTCTGAGGCGTCTCTGAGCCAGCTGAGCAGGACCGAGGTGGTACAGCAGGTCAGCGTGCTGACTCGAGCCCTGTTACTGCCCAAGCCCAACCCTCGTGTCCCAGTGGGACACACTAACAGCAGCATTTCCAACATGTAGAACTTTTAGTTTGGACCTGCTAGATGACTAAAAAGAGGAATTTTGTATATAGTGTGCAGATTAGTTTCACTTGCAAATGGACACTGAAACAGAGGGAGCTGCCTTGATGGTTCCTGTATTGTTTTATTCCAGTTAGCGAGTTTGTCTGGTTTCATTTCACCCAGGGTTTAGACAGCACCTCTTTTTCTGACTCAGCTTTTTTTTTTTTTTGTTCTTTTGTTCACCCCGGGGTCAAGCTTTCAGCAGAGTCACTAGAAAACCACCTTTCACTTAAAAAATGGACTTCTGGGTCTGGTTTTGGGGACCAGGGCGGGTCACTTCCTTTCTAACCGTTATTACGTTGCGTTCCTGTACCCGTAGACCGGGGCGTAACACAACACCAACAAGCCTTCCCCTCCACCCATACTGACAGGACTGGAGATGACGACAGACCTCCACAGCTACGTCCGTGGACACCGTTAAATGGTCTCAAACATCCATCATTGACATTCAGAGGAAATAAAACCTGCTCGCTACATACAGGAAGCAGTACTAGCCTTGCTACAAAGGCTAGTTGTATTACAACAGGGGGGCCATTCATTTGATTCAGGTGTGTCGGAACAAGGATGCATCTAAAAGCTGCAGGACGGCAGCTCTGGAGGACGGGGATTGGACAGCCCTGTATTACAGAGTACTGCCAAACATGTGTTTGTATTTGGATCATTACCTGTCAAAGCAAATTCAGACATTGCATTGTGGTGAGAATAAGGCACGGCGGGCCCACGGAGCTCGTCACCCCCCAACCCGAGTCCCCGTGTTTTAAATGGTGGGTGTGATTGTGGATGCCGAGCAGGTGTGTCCGCATGGCGCCGCAGACCACGCCCACCACAGACCTGTTACAGTAATGTGCTATACTGTCCTAAAGAGCATCTGTTACCTCAGGTCCCCACCTGTATGTGTCGCCGTTCTGCTGTTGCACACCTGACTACACGTACAGCCGACTTTAGTCACTCAGATGTTCTCAGACGCTTGCGCTGGTTTCATAGCACGTGATGCTAACCACATTACACTGTGCTGGCTCAGTGTCCAGACTCATATGGGAACCTCAGCAAACCTCTTTCACACGTCCACCTTTATCCTGTGAAAGGCGTCTCAGGAAAAGGATTTTAGGACGACATGCAGTTTTTTAAGCGTGTCTGTTTGCTCTGCTGTGTCACCAGGGCATACAAAACAAAACAAGCAAAGTCACAAGTGTGAAACCACCAACAACGTGACCATCACAGACACGCAGCTCCGTTCAGGCTGAAGTCTGCTTGTGGAACAAGCAGTGCTCACAAACGTGTCCAGGAAGACAAACTTTGCTTCCATGATGCACTAATGATGTGAGTCTCACTGCTTTTCTACACATTTAGAGCAAATTCAAAAACCAGACCCACAACTTAGTTCTCACTTTCACAAACTGCAGCTTCGATAATCTCTTTAAAGCAGCAGATTGGTACGGATCCAGTCAAAATCCCACACGTGAGATTCTTCATGGAGCTTTGGTGAGGGGTCACACTCATCCACACGCTAGGATATCGTTCCTGCCAACCATGGGGGCTGCGGAGGAAGGCCCGAGTGCCCACAGGTCTCCAGGCTCCACCCCCCCTCGGCCTCACCGAGCCGATTAGATGGATTACAGCAGTCTGAGCCCAGCGCTGCTAATTGATCCTTCAAATGTGGCTGTTTCACGCAAAATAACCAAAAACTCCTGTTTTTCAGGGAATGTCTTGATAAAAAAGTTACAGGATTACAGCGCAGCAGCTGTTAGTTTGTTAGACATGAATATAAAAAGCTCACATGTCGCTGTGGTGACTGCAGTACGAAGCAGCAGGACACAAACACCATTTGCTCCATTTAGAAAGCAAAGCATTAAAATCCCTCCGTGTGACTTGACAGTGGATGGTGGACCAATACTATTCAGATGCGCTGATGAGTTATTTTGGTGAGCCAATCAGCAGCCAGCTCGTTCCTTTCTGTCTCCACTCCACCAGGTAACCCCCTGGGTCTAGTTTAATATTACAAATGATCTCATTTCTTTTTGTTTTGCATATTTATCACGTTTCAGGCCATCAAACAAACATTATATCAGACAAAGTTAACCGGAGTAAAATGCAGTTGATATTTACTTTATTAAAGTTATCCAAACCGACATGTAAAGAGAAGGAAAAACTGACCCCAACCCTAAACGCTGACCGAGTGAGCCGTGGCATTTGTGATGAATGCCATTCACGCGCAGTGGCCTGGCTGTGGATAGTTATCAGGGGAAAGAGATGAACCAAACCTACCTCACTTTAATTTCACTGAAATCACTGTTTAAAAAGTGGCCATAGCTCAGGAGGCAGAGCAGCTCCTCTACTGATCGGGAGGTTGGCGGTTTGATCCCGGTCTGCGAGCCTGCATGTATGGGTGTGAATGGGCGAATGAGGCGTGGTGGGGGTAGAAAAGCATCCGTTTACCATCCTGCATTTACTCGGAGGATCTTTGGATAATGCTAAAATATGCTTGATGATCTGTAACATGCAATGAGCTGGTGCTGTGGGTGGGGTGTGTCTGATGTCCTCTGCCTGTAACCTGAACAAACAGGAAACAGTCCGTGTGTTCTGGAGAGGTGCGACACGCTTACTCCCCGTTAGCCTCAGACCACTGAAGCGTGTTTCTGTGAGAGCTCTGTGTTAACACGTGTTTCATTTGGCCCCAGCTCCTCCCTTAGTGACTGTAGCAGTGCTGCGGAGCAGCACGTAGTAATAATCCTGTTCCCTCATGTGTTGCAGCCATGACACATCTTTACTCAGTACGCACGCCTCACTGTTACTCTGGACCATTTTCATCCTCCCAGCAGTCGGCACGGCTTCCTCATGTCTCCCTCTCTCCCAGGAGAGTCCCCGTCTCCTGTTTTATTCTCATAGCCTTTAATGTTCCTCCCTCCCCCTCCCCCTCCCCCGAGCGCCCCGAGGGCCTTCCCCTGCCTGAGTGCCTTTGATCAGAGCGGTTACTTTTAAAGCGTACGGCCAGGCTTAACCTGCGTCACAGGCGTAAACACAAGTCTGGCATGCACAGGCTTTGCAGGGTAAACTGGGAGAGTTCAACAAAGCCTTATTCTCTACATATATCTGCAGGCGGGGTGGGAGGGGGAGACTCACATTCGCCTCCTCCTTAATGGTCTACAGAACAAACCCACTCATGATCACAGCCTGCTCCTCGTGGCTCTCAGCTCCCAGAGGACGAACAAACAGACAGTCCTTACAATTTCTGCTTTATCTTAGTTTATGCCCGTTCCTCTTTCCTGGCCGAACGCACAAACAGGAGCTGGCGGTCCTCAGTGTGGCGCCACTGACACCCATCACCGAATCAAACTACGGGGCTGTTGCTCATAGAGGAGGGGGCTGGCATCGAACCCGCCGACGCCTCCTCTTTGACTGGCGTCCAAGGCCTGAGGGCGCTTCTTAAAGTGAAGACCAGGTTCCAGTTATCACGTCAAACACTTGCAGCACAGAGAGGAGAACATCAAAGGCGAGATGGGAGTCATATTTTCACATTCTCTAAACACTGCTGGGAGATCATAAAGCAGGCTTATGGCTTGATTGTTACAGCACAGAGATAACAGCGAGCCTGCAACACATGCAGCCCGTTACATCAGCTTTGTCAACTTAAACAATTTGATGCGATTAAATGTGAATATCTGCCCAAGAAGCTGCCTGATGCAGCAGTCACACGTGTGTTTGGAGGGGATGGAGTTAACGTATGAGTGCGCCGTGGAGGACGCACACAGCAGCACGGCGCTCTGCAGCCTGCTGCAGCTTCCACGTTACAGGACACACCTGTGGTCGTCTCAGCAAGGCCTGACAGGAAGCAGCAGGACACCGCTGCTGTCTGCTGTGACGCTCATCTCTAATGCTGCTCTAGTTTGTGTATGACAGCACAGGTATTCATGTTTACCTTATTATAATGATAATAAGCAGCATTTCACTAGCACAAGGATACTAACCAGGGTTACTAATTGCTACAAAGAAAGACTTTTCCAAACAGCAACAAACTGATGTGAGCTCTAAGTTTTGGGCACAGTGAGACCTCTTCTCTACTCTACTGCGTGCATGTAGAGCGATGCAGCATTGCGTAGTGTAGATGGTACTGCACGAGGTCACTTGCACACGCTCAGATAAATGAAGAGTGCGCTCTGTCTTGTTAAGCAGTCTGTGGCCTCCATCGTCCATCTATAACACACGTGGGGTCCACGTGGGTGGAGCCAGACGCACAACAGCCACCGTTCAGCTGCTGAGCCTTTCCTGCACCAATCTCAGCTCTTCATCACCCGTCCCATAAATATGGATCACCTCGCTTGTTTATTGTTAACCAAACATTAAAAATTGTAAATGTCTGATATACATTTCCTGTTTACCTTGTAAGCGATTATAGTGTGAGTAATACCCCTGAGACTAATTCACAAATGGTGTCTGAAACGTAGCTTGGTGCAGATTTATCCCAGCACTAACACAGCACCCCAGCACCAAGCCATCACCAGCCAACAGGCCTCTGAACAGCGCTAACACTATCCCGGTGAAAACCTCTGACAGGAAGCGTGAACATTAGCAGCAGCAGTTACCTTCATGAGAGCTGCCATGCTGTTGAGAAGGAGCGGCTTGTCTCTAGCCAGAGCCAGCAGGTACACCACGGCCTGCTCCCTGCTCTGAGCTCCCAGCAGCGGGAAGGTCCTGCTGCCGCTCAGCATGTCATACCGGTCCATAGCACACGGGTCAGTACCGCAGTACAGCTGCTCCCCTCTACTGGACGTGGTCGTAGAGCAGAGCCTACCCTCCACATCTGAACCTCCAGCCTCTCAGGTCTGGTGAGGTGGTGCAGTAACTGTCTGGGGTGGGAGTTAGAGATCATACCATGTAAGGACTTCCTCCAGTGGGAGGAGCCCTGCTGGATGGCAGCAGGGCTCCTCCCACTGGAGAAAAGCAGAGGGGCCAATTCTGCATATGAAGTAGAAGTTTATGGTGAAATAGGCCACGTTCACGCCCACGACCGATGGTCCTCAGCTGTTAGATAACAGGGAGCGAGCTTTGAAGTGCTCCGACTGTTCTCCGCACCAGCTTCGAGTCGCACTCCTGCTAATTATTTCTCTTTTGGCTGTTTAATAATAAAAGCAGCGCCTTTGAAGTGCTTTGTGCTGCCTTAAATGCTCAGCAGGCACACTGAAAGCCTCCAAACACTTTCGCTTCATCGTGTCAGGAGCTTCCAGGGTTCTGCTCCAGGAGGAAGACCGCGCTCACCCTGATGGCACCTGAGCTGGAAGATTCACATTCAGCCCCGAACACAAAGCCGTCCCCGTGCTACATGCTATCACATACTGAATGAATGTGTTGGAACACTGAAGTATTGGTTTTCTTTAGAAACACTAACAGTTGACTCGTGCATGTAAGACAGAAATACAACGTCTAGTGTTGTTTGGGGCGTTTTCCTAAATGTGGCAGCAGCCTGCAGGACTGCCTCACTCTGTTATGCTTACATAAACTAAATATTTTAGGAGTACAGTGATGATTGTTTTTCACTAACCAGATGATGCCACTAAAATATATTACACATACAAATACAGATTTAGATTTATGCAACTACACAAACCATAAATCCAGGTTTGCATGACGTAACACCGACGCTTCGGTCTGCATGACTTCAACTGCACATTTGTCCCAATGAGGCTGTTTACAGTTCAAACTGTATCCTTCATTTAGTCACTAGTGGTGATTTACACTCATTTCTCACACACCGGTTTTTTTAAACTGTGAAGTTTAAGAACTTTTAAGTTTTCAGGTCATCTGAAAGGAGTCTTTTCTAAACACATCACAGGCTGGAGAGAAGGTGAGGGTTGGATTGTTACTGGTTATAACAGAGCTCCATCAGCCGGTGGGCTCACTTCAGCACGTCGCCTGTCTCCACCAACCTGAACCTTTCTGTGTGCTCCTCTATGCCTCCTGCCCATGCCCGCTGCATCCACTAGAAAACATCCTTTTTAGTTCCTGACTCTAAACTCACCTGTTCACAATAACCTATTCCACCTAAGCTGTTCCATCCTGCTATTTTAAATGTGCTCTACATTTTATCCTTATTATTTTGTCCTTAAATGTTTTGGCACTTTGTTAAATAAAATGTATTATTATTATTATTATCATCATTAGCTGAACCGGCAGCAGTAACCCCCCCCCCCCAATCAAACATCTTACATTTGGATAATATATGCTCATGTTTTCTTCACAGCTCTCTTTCTTTATGCACTTCATTACAGACATTCGGATTCCTCAGCACTGCTGAGCAAAACGTTTTCACATTTACAGTTCAAAGTAAGATCTGTGAAAGCTGCTGGTCGGCATCATCAGCGAAGGCTGGGGTGTGAACAGTAGGAGGACGCCCTCTAGTGGACAGGCCAGCAAACAGCAGATGCAGTGATTCTCCAACTTATTTTTAAGGCTGTGTCCTCTGACAGTCAGACAGCACAGACGGCGTGAACACAGCGCTGCGTGGTGTGACTCGGTGCCTTCCAACCTGAGCCGCATCTTGTTGGCAGCAGAGAAAATGCACGCGTCGTCGGGGCCGTCTCAAGACTGGATTACTGCAGCTTTCCTTCGGATGGGTGGGGGAACAGATTTACGGCTGTCCCAGATAAAGAGTCGTCTTATCTGTTCGAGCACATCTCCCTTTTCCCGTTTCCCGCCCCGTCTGATTTTCACCACAAAAGCTGGAATGGCAGTAATCTGCCTGGCCACAGTAAACACCCAGACGGGCAGCTTGCTGCTGAGTCTAAATATTTACCGTGCAGCGAATTACAGAAAGCTGCGATTCTCCAAACTTCTGCCTGCTGGTCAGTGGGTTCGTCAGTGTAGGTGCAGGATATATTTGGCAGCCTAGGTGGGCAGGTTTACTGCCCCACAGTAGCTGGACATATTTGGTTGCGTGGTGGGAGACGATGGTACACGTATGCAGCGCGGGGGTATATTTGGGGGACTAATCCTCGTGGACGACAGCAAAGATGCCAACTATGCAGGAAACTCTCCCCAACACCGCAGACGTCACGCTGAAGGAAAACATCGAGGAGGCGGACTGGCCCAGGTTGTTGACAGCAGTTTCTCAGAGTTCAACCTCCTTTTAAACTGCTACGAAATCAAATCTCTGCCTGAGGCAAAGTCCTCACAACTCGAGGCCCATCACGGATATTTCAAGGGCAGCTCAAGAGAAGAGAACTCAAGTCTAGAGAGAGCTCTACGTCTGAGAAACAGTCCAACGCAGGCCTTTATTAAAGATGCATTAAACATCTGACCTTTATCAACCTCTGGGAGCAACCAGGAGGGATTTCAACTACAGCTTTTTCTCTCCACAGGACTGTGGCTAGGCATAGCCCCCACCACACAGATCTGAAGCTAATCTGAGTGGAAATCACACAGAGAGAGATGCTGTGAGTCACTGTGCAAAGTAAACTCTGCTCAGAATAGCAAACGATGAAGTCCTACTTGCTTTTTTGTCATTTGCTATTCTGGCTTGAGAGAGCGCTTTTTGCAGCTGCACCTGCTTTACAGCCTTTCAAAGTAAGCGCGGGCACACAGTAGCCCAGTCCAGCCCGTTTCAGTAAGAAACAATCCTCGGCACAGAATACAAGGTGAGCGAACCAAACAGGACTGTCTTTAGTGACAGCGATGCCGTGGACGGAGCACTCTGGCACTCGCTTCACGTGCGCAGTGCGTTTGCTGGGACAGCGCGTCAGTCAAACGGCCGTGTGGAGAGAGAAGCGCCGGGCCGGGCCGCTTGGATCGGACGACCCCGGTCATTAGAGGGGGCGTTACTGCCCCCAGCTGATAATGCTAGAAAACTGTATCTGCACTATTTGTAAGTGCTCACCTTTGTACACTTGATTTACTCCAACCAGGGTATAAAACTCACATTCTCTATGGAGCGATGACATTATGTACACGCTAGTTTAATGTTACTTATATATCACCAGCTCACATAAACTTATCTAAAGGCTCAAACGTCCTACAGTACTAACACCAAACAGACAGACCCCTGTGCTTCAAGCTGGACAGCAGAGGGTTGGAGCACTTGTAATAAGATAAAATCATCCATCCACGCTACGAACTGACCAAACATCTGGATTCCTCCAAGCCTGTCATCCAACTACTCTCCAGGTAAGCGTTGTCAGGGATCGTACCATCACCCGGGTTATGTGTGCACCGATGATGAGCTCCTCCAAACGTCAGCTTGACACGAACACTGAATAAAGTGTGTGAATATTAGTGTAATGACACACTAACGGTTTACTCTGGAGACGTTCCAACACGGGTGCAGTGAGGACACTCAGGAGGAGGACTCTCTCTGCCTATAACACAGCACAGAGCCTTCAGCTGAGCTGCTCTACACTCAGCAGCTTCTCTCAGTTTTACATTTGCAGACGTGACACTGAAACGGCAACATATCATCTTCATGTGCGTTACACTCAAGGACATTTTAAAGATAATCCACCAGGGATAAAACCATGATTTGGTTAATTGTAGCAGCCAAAATCGTGGACGATGCTGAAAAGACGCCGGAGACAAATCAGCTGCAGCTACGCTGCCTGCACACAGGTAACCGTGGTCCACGACGGCTGACTCAAGCCTTTGTGGTTCGGCTCGTCTTTTATAAACACATGGGCTCATTGTTATCAGGAGTTGTTCTTCTCACGTGAAGCACAATTCAGCCGTAACTCCCTTCACACGATGCATACTGGATCACCAGACTGACCTCCCAGCACGTTGTTAGTCGGTGGTGCCGGTTCAGTCATCGTGCTGTTTACAAGGTTGGAAACCTGCAGTCAGCTGAGACTTAACGAGTCACCTGGACGAGCGAGGACACGTTTCTCCCTCTGAAAACGTCCAGATGAACAGAATCGACTTCCTGTTAGGGTGACGTCTGTTCTGAGAGCGCTGAACTTCAGATTCGCCGCACTACTGCTACCTGTGTGCTTGTCTGCATGCAAACACGAGTCGTTTGGTCACGCTAACCTTCAACTCTGTCTCATGGTCCTCAGTACACTCAACAGTGAAACAACCACCACCTGGAAGCTGTGGCTGTCTTTGACCTGTGTGTGGCCAAAGGTTTGAGAGGTCTGGTTGAAAGCTAAAACTCTGAGGAGGAAGACCTCCGCTGAAATTCAATATTTTGGTCCTTTTGACGGTGCGACCTGCTGCACACTAGTTGTCCCCAGCGGGCTCAGGTTGTCATTGTCGAGTCCTTTTCAAATATCCGACAGGTCTCTGGAGATGACGATGCCCGCCCGGTTCAACGCCACACTAAGATGACTGCAGAGCAGCGCTGCATATTGAGCCACATGAGTGTGAACGTGTCCTGCACGTAAGCAGCGCCACACTCAGAACTCTGAATGCGTGCACGCGTGCAGCTGCAGTCAGCCTGCAGCCTCTGAGCTGTGTGCTGCTTTCACAATAAGACTGCTTCCTACTGAACAAACTGCTTTGGAGGCTCGCTGTTCACATAACTTTGCTTTTTGGTAATCAGTTGTGTGAATGAGTAGCAGGCTGTGTGTGAAAGGCTTTGAAACACACACGCTCACGGGCAAGAAGAATCTGTCATGACAGTGAGTCGACTGTGACTAATTACAGGCCCTGCAGCTCCACGCCCTGCCTCCTCGCAGAGCTGCGAGTCTCTGCGTTCAACAAATGCAACGAGCTGCTGAGGAATTTAGCCCGAGCGCCTCAGAGAGCCTCTGTTAGCCTCCTGAATGCCTTATTTACACGACTCGGTTATGTGCTCGCCCTCACAGGCTGGGAGCCGAGAGCGCATATCTAATGTCAATATTGTCTGGAAGTCGTACAGGCTAAAGGTTGTTGGAGACAGAGAGTGTCTGAGCGGCGTATGTGAAGGTCAGCGTGGTGGTAACAGAGAACATTGTGGATTTTATTTCGCTATCTTTGAGCTCATGTGGACAGAGCGTTCATGTCTCAGAGACGTGATGAGTTCTGAATACTCACATCCCTGCTCAGTGGTTTGATCCTAGACTCGTGCAGTGCTAACACAGCCTCACTGACCTCCTGTGTTTTAGTAAACACCAGAGCAAGCTTGCATCATTTACACTGTAACATGTTCTTTATAGATCTACAGCTCGTCTCCCCTCTGCCTGTAAGCCGGCTTTCTCCTGATTGGTCGGCCCTCACAAACAGAAGGTGGGTGGGGCTTAGTCCTCACAGACAGCCACAGTACGACTCGCTTCATATTTGACGTTTCAATAATGGGTGATTATTTACATGTTTATATGCATTTATGTTGCCGTGTCCAGCATAATGTTCATGTATGTGTAACCGATCCACTTTTCCAAAGGTGCAGTGTGCATTTTTTAATTTTCTTTCACATGATCATATCAAAGATGGCTGACGTTGATGAGGGGATCAGCACTCGCCATGAGCCAAAAGCCCAGCTTACACATCACTCCCAACAGCCTCTTTCATCCTCTCGGCTCTGTGTGACGTCAGTGAGAGTGCATCTCTCTGATATGGTCACCACAGACACAGCAGCACCGTCTACGTGCTACTGTGGATAGATCCACTCAGGTTTCTTACACTGTCGTCCCTTTGCAGTTCCTTACAAACGGCTGGTTGGCCTGCCATGTTTATTCATATAGGTCAGGGGTCCCCAAATCCCAGTCCTCGAGTGCCGGCAGGTTTCAGATCTCACCCTGGGTCAACACACCTGAATCACATGATTAGTTCATTAGCAGGCCTCTGGAGAACTACAAGACATGTTGAGAAAGTAATTTAGCCAGCTGTGTTGGATCAAGGACACATCTAAAACCTGTAGGGATACGGGCCCTCGAGGATTGGGGACCCCTGATATAGGCCATGACTCATGCACACTGCGGTTCAGGACAAGCATGGAGTTAATGTTGAAGGGTTGGCCTTTCAGTCATTTCAATGAGTCTTTCGTACTAAAACTAAACTTTACATGTTAAAAATAAACTGTAGTGTACGGTCACACAGTGAACCCTTCTGTCCACTCAAAGATCAATGAGCAGGCTGACAGCAGCACAGCTTCACCATCACACGTACCATTTGCTACCATATACCTGTCACATGTACAGAGCCTTTCAAACATATCTATATCTATATATATATCTATATATATATATCTATATCTATCTATCTATCTATCTATATATAGAGAGAGAGAGAGAGAGATATATCTATATATATATATCTATATCTACATCTACATCTACATCTATATATATATATATATATATATATATATATATATATAGAGAGAGAGAGAGAGAGAGAGAGAGAGAGAGAGAGAGAGAGAGAGAGAGAGAGAGAGAGAGAGAGAGAGAGAGAGAAATG
>VUQR01019920.1:17012-31549 GCA_015108515.1 Hemichromis elongatus
ATGGTTGTCCTGTGTGTGTGTGTGTGTGTGTGTGTGTGTGTGTGTGTGTGTGTGTGTGTGTGTGTGTGTATTTCCAGTAAACTTCATTGTTCTGTTTTCCTCAATGAGCCAAGCACCATCCAGGAATAGCAGTCTATTTCCTTTTGTATCCTCCCTGGTGAACTTGATGCTGTTGTCCACAGAGTTCATGTGTTTATGAAAAGCCTCTACTTCTTGGGTTTTGATTTTGGCCCAGCATAGCCACTGGATCAGGTACATGGATGACACCTGGGTCAAAATGAAAACCTGAGAAGAAATCCTAATACCTGAAGCCCTTGAACCTGCATTGTTTTTAATGGCTACCAGGAGATGATACCTGTGCGTGGGTCTTCTGATCCTGTGGCAGTCAATGGAAAAACAGATTTTAAGTTTAAGCCCACAAAGAAGATACATTACAGTTGTATCTGTAGTCTCCTTAATTTTATTTCTATTATTTATGCAGTTTTCAATCTTAGACTTGAAATTAAGGGCTAACATCGAACTGTACATCTTGTTTCCATATATGAAAACAGAGGCAACAACTAATGCTTTGACAAATATTATCTACTTTAAGCAAATCTGCAGCTAAATAACCAAAGTTGTTTGGCAGAGTACAGTTCAAATTTGTGATGTGTGTGCCGAGTAATATTCAAGGCAATTAAAAAGGCAATCTTTTCCAGTCATATGGCTAAATGGCATTTCCCAATTGGTTTTATGACTGCAGTCAACACTAAGGACCAGCCATTATTCTGAATGCCACATTTGTCGGGCATGGAGGTTATAACAGCTCTGATCAAGTGGACTTCTCACTTAAACAGACTGCAGAATGGCTGCTTGCACACATAAATCTTGCCATTAATCAATAACGGATTTATTTTGCATCTCAAACAAGGACAGAATGTCAGCGGACACTCACTTGCCAAAAACTACTCGTCGCATTAAAACAACTGTGCTGCTGTGATCGCAAAGGACGCTTGTTTATGCTTACTTAATGAAACACTGTTAGTGAGAGAGAGGGAGAGAGAGCATAAGGTCAAAGGGCAACGACATGTTTGGAAAGTTTCCCATCCACTTGATTGTCGTCTTATTGCCATTAACAAGGTAGACTGAAATGGCATTTTAAGCAAATAGAAGCGAGTGTGTTTCTCAAATGCCTTGCACCTTCTTTGGGTACTGACATTGTCTCAGGGACAGGAGGGCATGCTGCCTGCTGTTGCATGTGCAGAGCAATGCCCGTCTTCCAATCTCTCAGGACGGCAAACTACTGAGAGGCTATCTCCTGTAAAGTAGGGGCATGACGGGCAGGCCTGTAAATGCCTGTGAATCACTCCATCATAAATCTCTGAACTTCACACGAGCAAAAGAAGATGAGGCACTATCTCATGAGTGACATGTCAATTATCCCACCCTCCCACCTCCACCTGTTTTATATGTGGCCACTAGTCATAAACACTGCCGACCAGCTCCTATCTCAGACATCTTGAGTCTAGGACTAAATGCTTTTTCAGCAGCAGGCGGAGACATGATTGATGTACAGTCTACTCCTCCTCATCACCTGGGACAGGATCACTCTTCATGTGAATGATATAGCCAATCTGTTTGTAATATTCATCACTTTAGCGTTGAAGCTGGATATTCTGTTAAATTGGTGAACCCGGGAGTCACCTGTCACTTGCATTTCCTCGACTTACAGACGGCCACGTTCAATTAAAGGTCATTTTTAAACATTTATAGTTCGTTTTAACACACACAGAGGCCGGACGCCCCTGTAATGACCATGAAGGCGGCATCACGGTCAGTCAGCAGGGCACAGCAAACCCGCCACCGCATCAAAGCTGCACCCGTCTAAAGGATGTTTAAAAGAATTGCTGCTGTTTGCAGTTTTCTGTTGGTATGTGAGATGCTTAGCTGTCATTTTGTTTGCAATGCTGACAAGGGAAATGAAATTCACCAAGGGGAAATTTACTGACTTAATACTTTACCTGCTCAGCCTTGCCAAACAAAAGCTTTGGTGTTAATTCCTAGTGCAGTTTATGATCAGCATCACCCAACCTGTTTAAGAGAAGTGGAATTTGGCAACTATCTATGATGTGTTACTTCCAACAAAGAGTTCCTGTTAGATGTAAAAAAAAAGAAAAAAAAAAAGAAAAAGAATATTAGAGAGAGTAAATCTTCACTTTACGTCTGGTAAAAGAATGTCTAGTTAATATTAATGAGCTCAGAAGCAGCTCCTTGATGTTATTGATTGACACTGTGATGTCCTGTGGCTTTGACATGACTTACTGCTAGGAGGAGGAGGAAGAAGAGGAAAGGAAGTATAATTAATATGTTTATGATCATATATTTTATCCATGGATGCACGTTACTGCTGAGACAGTAATCAATGGCATAGGCAGAGGGGTCATATATTATAGGGCAATCAATATCCTGTTTCAGTATTACGATCAGATGTAGATATTGTCAAGAGATGGATTCACAAGCATACACATCCCATTGGACTGCATATTTTCTGTGTTTCTTTTTATTACATGATCCAGGAAATACCATTTCCTAACTTGTCATTCATTTAATGGATGGCACAGCATCCAACGCAATATCCTAAACACCCAGGCATAGTCAGGCTATAGTCAGCATTAGTCACAGGCCCAGGTTGACAGAGAAAGAAGTCATCTGTATTCCCAAATGCTTTTAAGGGAGTGAAATTTAATACCAAGACACTGAAGCACCTATAACCTTGTCACAGGGATACAAATATGTCGTAAAGTTTGATAAGAAGCTTTCTGAAGTCTGTCAAATGCAATTGCGGGATATGGGAGCATCCTTACGCAGAGTAGAAAAGAGATAAATAATCCTATTTACTTTTAAGACATCAACCGTCTCTTTTTGGAGGGTTTGAAAATTACTGTATTATCCATTATGTTTGTATTTGTTGCTCTGTTTCACCTGGATAGTAATAGTATATAAAAAAGAAGAAAAAAACTTGGGATACTCTTGAAAATTAGTTGGACAAGTGAGAGCTTTCTAGGTTGAAAAATAGATGTCATGACCTGTTTTGCACACATCGCACACAGCACCCAAACAACACATATCAGTAATGCCAGGGTGACACGTACAGAAGATCGCTCCTTAGCCCCAAGGTCAGGGCTCAGCCTTGAGTCACCTCACCTGCCTCACCCCCCCAAATATCGACTTTAATTCTTCTGCCAAGAACCCTGATTGAAGACCAAACTGTCACCACATTTTATTCCAGCCCATAATTCAGGAAAGTGCCAGGAATGGTTATGACCACAGATGATGCTGACCCAGTGTCTGTAGTCTAAGGACTGTCAATACTGTAGCTTTAGAAAATGTTGAATTTTTACTAAATTAAAAGAAATACAGAATGCTCTGCATATGCAACTAAATAAATTATTATGAGGAAATGTTCTGTTCTACAAGATATGCACTGAGATAATGGTTGGTTTTTCTTTCCTTGGTGTGCATGGTTACTTTTCAAAGAACATGGTGTCACAACTTAAGTCCTGTGACCTGCATGTCTGAGAACATCTACGAAGACAAATTAACAACCTCGTAACCCTGACATCAGCCAGTCTTCATTTGTTAGTGTCGTTGCTCCAACATTCACCGATTACATCACATTGTCGCTTCGGGGACCCTCTGAACATCAGCCACTTACTTTAAGAGTTATGGTTAGAAAAACTTCCCCTCCCTTGCATTTATCAATCTTATGAATTTACAGATATTATTTAATCTCTTTTTTATTGTTTCTGTTTGTTTTCTTTAAGTCCCTCCCTCCCCATGATTAATTTTGTGGTCTTACATTTGTCTTGTTATAAGAGGTTAAAGTGGGATGTGGCACATGGGGGAAGTGGAATATGTAACAGTGCAGTGTGGGGAAAAAGATTTACTTAGAAGGAAGCCACATATTCATTTGTTACAAGCTACATAGCTGATGTCCAAAGCTTAGACACTAGAAAGCAAGTGTAAAAGGTAGAATTGGATGAGTTAAAAAAGGGGGGACTGTGTATTGAAATGGACATATTCCAAAGCAGTTTATGCAAAATTTTTGTTAAACCTCTCAATTTAAAGTGTGAACTTCAGTCACATGTTGGCTGAAAATTCACTGTGGTCGTGTACAGAGGCCAACATACATATTTACAGAGATGGGCAGTAACGCGTTACAAGTAACTTGACACACACTGCATACAACAGTGCTTGCATAATCAAGAGATAAACTCCCTTCTTCCCTTATAAGTG
Organism: Hemichromis elongatus; assembly: GCA_015108515.1. Classification (NCBI taxonomy): domain Eukaryota; kingdom Metazoa; phylum Chordata; class Actinopteri; order Cichliformes; family Cichlidae; genus Hemichromis; species Hemichromis elongatus. The sequence goes on from VUQR01019920.1 coordinate 21,288, forward strand.
CTTATTTTGAGGTTTGTTATATGAAATTGGGGTTCAAGCTCTTATGTCAGTGTTGGTGAACATTAGTTTTGTATAATATGTTAGACAAAAGAAAGTTAAAAAAGGGGGAGAGAAATTCAGTGAATGAATTTAACCAGCATCATTACCTTAAATACAGTTGACCATGAAAATCTCATTCGATCCAACACAGTGCATTATGGGACAGCAAACTAACCAATTTAGCCTGCATTAAACTGTAACACACTGCCTTGTGCAGTATTTTCATGCAGCCTCTAAATACCACAAAATTAGTATCCTTGAATTTTTTTACATTTCAAAAAAACATAACAATTGGTCATAATATGTGAACCTAATATCTGATTTAAAAACCTACAATGAGAGCTAAATTAAGTAAGAGCTAAATTTCCAGTTTCCTGTCTCCTTGATGACATTTCACATGCCGAACAGTCCTTATATTTGAAAATAATCTCTCCTCACTTTCTTCCGTCCTTCTCCATCTCTGAGTGAGGTGCATTAGCATACTGTACATTTAGCTGGCAGAGATTTGGTGACAAACTTTAGAGAAACAGTCTGTTTGTTACTGAAATTACATGACCCTAATGAAACGAAAAACACAAAAACCCTATCTTACTGCGTTTAGGCTAGCTTCAGTTCTGAAGTAGCGAGCTAACTGCACCTTCATTTACAGGGATGAGAAGAAAAGAGGATGCGTTGATGGTGTACGGAGGCCAGTGGGTATCTATTTTCATGTTATTGAGCAAGTATCTCCATCAAATGACTGGAAACAATGAAAGACATTTAAATTAACCCATTCAACTTTAATATGTGTTAGTTTTTCTTTCTGGCCTTTCAGATTTAACTCTTCAATGTTTCACTGTTTTCTAACTTTGTCTGCCTGTTATTTGTGCTGGTCGAGTAGCATGCAGTCCAAGCACCAGAGGGTGATGAGAATGACAAGCATTATTGTGTAAATAGACTTAGTCATTTCTGCTCATTAGCCAAATATTTTGATTAGTTTTAAGGTTTCCAGCCAATTGGACTGTTTTATTATCATTTAAAGACTTGCATTTGACAAGTGAGCAAAAGCTCCCCTGGTGGTTTGGGTTCATTGTTATGTAATGTGCAGCAACAGGAAAAACATGCCAGCAGTGGTAAAGAAAACTGACAAGTTTGGGGGCATCCAATTCTGATGGACTGGACAACTGGCACTAGACTCAACTTCACCCAATTCATATTCTTACTGAGCTCACTGCATGGAGCTGACAAGCTGGTGATAATAAAACTGATTATTACATTTAAAAAAAAAAAAACTTTAAAAAGGCTGCAAATCATTTACAGCCAGGCAAACGTAATCTCCTTTTTTCCTGGCTGTAATAAAGTCACATTTAATGACAGGTATCTGTGCATTCACAGTCCTAAATGTATCATTTCCAGTCACTGATTACTGAGCGTGATCAATAATTGCCCCCAGCTCAGTAGCTTCTAACAGACTGAGTGCACCTGAATAAAAATGGAAGGCAAGGTTCCCCATTAATACCTGATCTTGTTGTCCCGCTCACTTTATGGGTTCCCTCCACCCTCCCACAGACATCCATACACTCACTCACTTAAGCAGGAGACACCATGCTGAGTCATTTGACACGGCAATTTTTCCTGAGGTATATCAGGACTGCCAAGCCGACAATGTCAAATAGGGGAAGTCTGTTTCACTCATTTAATCATTTAACAGTTTCACATTGTTCTGTTTACGCTCATTGCGTCTGTGCTTCTTTAATTTAAATTATTTATAATTTATGTATTTATTTTCTTCACTATCAAGTAAAAAATGAGAGTACATATTTGATTAATATTTCTGGATGAAAATAAGAGGCTTTAATTCATTTAATTTACAATGACAACATCTTTTTATTTCAAGAAAAACAACCATCAGCGCCTAGAATTGATAGCTAATTACTATTTATTTGTATATCCTTTTAGGAAATTTTGGACTTAAATTTGCATCTTTCAGTATTTGGGTTTGCCATATTTTCAGTTTCGAAGACAGGGTTACTTTTAAGGGCATGAGTGACAAAAATAAGGCCCGTGGGCTTGTTGTATTTTAAAACTTTGGTTTCTATATTTTAGTCGCGGATCAGCCTTAGGCTTATTAATCTGACTTCTCCCGGGTTTATTCTGCATCGTGTTGCAGTGCGAGTTCCTTCGAGTTTTGTATTCCAGTTTGTGATCGAGTTTTTTAAGTTTGTGTGTGATTCTGTGTTCTTAGGTTTTTTTTATTCTTTATTAGTTGATGGCTATTTTTTATGCAACTAGTATTGGTGCAGTATTGGTTGCTTAAGGTTTCTGTGGTTTTTTGGTGTTTAGATTCCCCCCGTGTTCCTTAAGCTCAGTGTAGTTTGTCTCTGTGCTAGTAGTAGTTGCATTCATGTATTGCTCTCCCCAGCTGTCCCCACTTCCCTGATTACCCTGTGGGCATAAATAGTCCTGCCTTCCCCTAACTCTTTGTCACAGCATCTGTTAACCTTCCGAGATTGTTAATCCTGCATGTACCCCTCTGATGGTTTTGATTTTTGGTTTGGACTTTTGCATCACGGTAATAAATGTCTGGCCTTTTGTTCACCCAGTCTGCTTACCATCTCGTGCATTTCATGACAGAATATCACTGTTCTCACTGTAAAAAGGCTTAGAAAGTACAACAGACAAGTTTGTTTTTTAGTTTTCCATGAGCTTATGATGAGCAGGAAATGCTAACCACATCGTAGTGGCCAAAAAACGGTACAACTGATGATTAGATTGGTTCCCTTAAAGCCTTGCTTTCATTAAACAGGTCTGTTTTGCAGTGGAAAAAGAAAGCTAGATAAAGGGCTTTGTTTTTCCTGTGACTGTTATTTTTTCCTCAAGTTCACAGTCTTTGCTACAGCACTTCCAAGGAGTGCAGAAGTAGATGAAAACCTATTTTGTTAATCAATATGAATATAAGATAGTAATAGATTATTATAATAGATATTTTCATTTTATTAATAAAATGTATAATGTATAGTATAATATGAAATATAGTCAGTATCCTCCTAAGACCCGAACTCTTCCATGGCATGCATTTTTAATTTCTCTTTGATATTTGGGCATATCGGGACCCGATGAATGTAAAAACAAATAATTACCAGATTTTTTTTTTTTTACCTAGTTTTTGTTTCTGAGAACAATTAGATGCACATATGAATATATTTGTTTGAAATTTTGATAGAACAGTGTCAGTATAATGTCCTCGTAAGCCCCTTGTAGAGCACAATTTAGTATTTTAGTCTAGACAACCCAAAATGTGATGTCCACATATGTGGACGCCTGGTCCTAGGGGTTAAATATGTTTAATGATATCTTAGATCAAATAAGAAAATGAGGAATCTCTGTTGTTGGTGTTGACAGCTGCTCAATATTACCTTAGTAAGCAGTGGACAGTGAATAATGAGGAAATTTGACCTTCACTTTCCACTTAAAGCTTTTTTCCCCAATTACAATCCTTCAGCATCATAGCATCATCCTGCCAGAATTTAATGTTATTCATTTGTACAAATTGAAGTGTTTTATATGCTGATGATTTAAGACTCAGTTTTGAGTAAGGAATACACTTTCAGTGCAAAATATTTGGATACACTTGTCTAAGGGCTTTTGATATGAGTGACTATATATACTTGTAACATTTAAAAAAAAGAAAAGAATTAAACTACCTTGTTTTGTTCTTGCCTGAATGACAACTGGGTCAGAAATAATGAGAATTTATTGCTGTTTCTTGGATTAAACTACTTTTAATTGCTGATTGCAGACCTGGTGTCTTTAAAAAGTCAACATCATTTTGTTTTCTAGTACACTTTGTAAAAAAAAACAAACTTAGGAGCAAAGATTTCAATAAACCTAAAGCACTATTTTGTATATAGTATTGCATTCTGTGAGAGGCAAGAAAAAATACACCAAAAAAGGCACAGCACCTCCAGCCACCATAGTTGTTGATGGTTCATTCCCCATCTGTTTCCAGATGTATTTGTATCGGAAAAATCAATTTGAACCAGCTGTCTTCATGTTCCTGCTGACTTCCTTAAAATGAGAATAAATACACATATTCAAAGTGACAACCTAGCTCCCTGTGTCTTAGAGAGGCAGAGGGTCTGGTTGGATTGAATTGGTGACTGGGAAATGAGACTGGCGCTCACATAGCAGAGGTCCCTGATTGGATGACAAATGGAATTAAACCTTTTTTCCCTCATCTTTTCTGAAGCTGTTCCTTTACTTCTCACCTCAACACCACACAGAATCAGTTTACCTGACCTTCCTTTTCCTGTTTTTCTATTAAAAAGCATTTGTGATGATAAGCATCGTTAAGAATAATTTAGTTTTGTCCTTCATATGTCCTCTGTAACATACAATAAAAGTAGCGTGACCTTGGAATGTGTCACTCAGTTTAGTGTTTCTGAAGAGAATCCATCTATTGATCCTTCTTCTACTTGATGAACATTGTAAATCTATATGTGGGTGTTGAAGGTCAGTAATGACATTTGACTAAATTACTATTTGATCTTTTACCTGCCTTCAGAATAATTTGGTCAGGCTACAATAAGACAGGCCATACCTGTTTCAGTAGCCTGAACTGTAGACTAATAGGAATCACAAAACAAGGTTTCATGTATAGTTTATCTCAACAAGGTCAATAAATTGTATGAAGGGTTTGTGGATTTTGTTTCCATGGCATCTTGGAGAATCAGGATTTGTGATACATGTTAATTTAATTGCCACAAAAGCATTTTTATAAGTTCATGTCAATATCAATAGTTCATGTAATATACTTTCTCCTATTGCAATCTGGAACAACACATTTGTCCAAATGACTCATGGCAGATTACCTGTCAGGCAGAGGAGACGGACTCAGGCGCAGACTGAGGAACACGGTCAGACAGTTCTTTATTTACAGCACCAGGTGAACTATTTACAAGTGAGGGGGGGAATAACACCAGGGTCCGGGGGTCCACGGGTCCACGGGTCAGGGAAACACACAGGTCTTTGCACTCACTCCACTTCTCATCCACACGAATCCACACATGCAGCTCCACACGCACTCTTGGGGTTCAGGAATCACAACGTGGGGGAAACCTATATACAGACAGCAATTAGTTGAGGTCAGCACAGGACAACAAAGAGCAAGCCGGCAATACTAACAAGGTTACTCAATATTCCAGCGACGAGCAACTCAGAGCCTCTGACTTAAGTAGTGCTGGAAATCCATCTGAATCACAGATGATCAGCTGCAGGTGCGTAGTCCAAGGGCGGGAGCCCACTCTGAGCTCCGCCCAAGCAAAGAGAGAGAGAGGAGAGCAAGGAGGGAAGGGAGAGTGACAAACAACAAACACAAATGTAGCCATACAGGGCTAGCTGGAGAGGCACCGGGGCCATGACAGTACCCCCCCTATTAACGGGAGCCTCCCGGCGACCCACCAGGCTTACCTGGGTGCTGGCGGTGGAAGTCACGAAGCATGCCCTTATCCACAATAGCTGATCGGGGCACCCAGGAACGTTCCTCTGGCCCGTAGCCCTCCCAATCCCCCAGGTACTGAACTCCCCTACCCCAGTGTCGGGAGTCCCTAATGCGTGAAATGGAGTAAACCAACTGGCCTCCACAAGCTGGGGGGGGTGGCGGGGGCCTGGAAGGAGGGCACAATGGGCTGGAGAGCACTGGCTTGATCTGGGAGACATGGAATACATTATGAATACGCATATTGCGCGGCAGGCTTAGTCTGACGGAAACAGGATTGATTATAGCACTGATCTCGAACGGGGCGATGAAGTTGGGAGACAGTTTTTTGGATTTGGCCTGCAAAGGCACAAATTGAGTGGAGAGCCATACCTTCTGCCCCACCACATACTCAGGGGTGGCTGTCCGGTGATGATCGGCGAGTGCCTTGTTGCGTTCTTTGGTCCGGAGTAACGCCGCCCGGGTGGCCCGCCAGGCCCTGCAACACCTGCGGAGATGATGTTGGACAGATGGAACAGCATGCTCACCTTCAACCATGGGAAATAGCGGAGGTTGTTATCCCAAAGACGCTTCAAAAGGCGATACTCCAGTAGCAGAGGATATGTGACTGTTGTGAGCATACTCGATCCAGGGCATGTGTTCACTCCAAATGGCCTGGTTATGAGAGGCGACGCAGCGGAGGGCCGCTTCCAACTCCTGGTTGAGACGCTCCGTTTGTCCGTTGCTTTGTGGGTGGAATCCGGAGGAGAGACTGACCTTTGCGCCCATGGCCAAACAGAACTCCTTCCATACCCGGGACGTGAACTGAGGACCCCGAGGCGTGGAAAGTGGTTGAAGGTGTCCCGACGGGGGTTGATTGGAGTGCTTATTCTGTGCACACGTGGTGGAAGCGGTTACATATTCCCGTGCATCTTTTGCAAGGGAGGGCCACCAAAAATACCTTTGTAGACATGCAATAGTGTGGTTGACCCCTGGATGGCAGGAAAAACGGGCAGTGTGGACCCACTGGAGCACTCTGGATCGAACGGCTGCCGGAACAAAAAGTCGACCCGGAGGTCCTGTGCCAGGTTTAGGATCAGTTTCTTGAGCCTCCCAGATGAGTTCCTCAATCTCCCATGTAAGGGCTCCAACAACACAGGAAGCTGGTAGAACAGGCCCTGGGTCGGGAAAGCCAGACGCCCTTTCCGACCAGGGCGAATTGCCAGGACAGGGCGTCTGGCATATTATATTATATTATATTATATTATATTATATTATATTATATTATATTATATTATATTATATTATATTATGAGAACCTGGGCTGTAGGTGATAGTGAAGTTAAACCGTGTAAAAAAAACAAAGCCCACCTGGCCTGCCGCAAGTTGAGTCCCTTCGCTGAGCGGATGTACTCCAGGTTCTTATGATCTGTCAACACGATGAACGGCTGTGCGGCCACCTCCAGCCAGTGTCTCCACTCTTCCAGCGCCAGTTTCACAGCTGGTGAGAGACGGCAGGAAAAAAAAGCACAGGGGTGGAGCTTACCCTGGAATTGCTGAGACAGCACGACTCCAATTCCGGAATCAGACGCATCCGCCTCCGCCACGTACTGCTGAGCGAGGTCCGGTTGGAGGAGGATGGGAGCTGAAGCGAACCGTTCCTTGAGGCGAGTGAAAGCTTCCTGAGCAGGCTGATCCCATTGAAACAGCACCTTCGGTGACGTTAATCTGGTGAGAGGCAGAGCAATTTTACTGAAGTCCCTATTGAAACGGCGGTAAAAGTTAGTAAACCCCAGAAAGCGCTGAAGCTGCCGACGCTCAGGTGGTGTGGGCCATTCCAGAACTGCTTGAACCTTGGCCGGATCAGGTTTCAGGTCCCCCCGGGTGATTATGTAACCCAGGAACGCCACAGAATCCATGTGGAACTTGCATTTCTCCCCCTTCAAAAAGAGCCTATTTTCCAGTAGGCGTTGCAGGTTCTGCCGGACGTGGATTTCATGCTCCGCTGTCGTTTTGGAGAAGTTTAGGATGTCATCTAAGTAAACAAAAGCACAGCGGTTAATAAAGTCTCTGAGAACATCATTGACAAAAGCTTGGAACACAGCTGGGGCGTTGGTTAGGCCGAATGGCATTACAAAGTATTCAAAATGACCCAGGTGAGTATTGAATACCGTCTTCCGTTCGTCCCCCTTCCGAATCCTCACCAGATGGTAGGCATTGCGTAGGTGTAGTTTTCTGAAAACGGTGGCCCCCTGAAGGAGTTTGAAGGCGGAGGAGAGAAGGGGAAGAGGGTACTTGTTCTGGACCGTGATTTTGTTGAGACCACGAAAATCAATGCAGGGATGAAGGGTCTTGTCCTTTTTGGCCACAAAGAAAAACCCAGCCCCCACAGGGGAGGAGGACGGCCGAATGATGCTCGCCGCAAGTGAGTCAGAAATATATTTCTCCATAGCCTCTCTCTCCGGCTGGGAAAGGCTGTACAAACGGCCTGAAGGAAGGGGGGCCCCGGGGAGGAGATCAATCGCGCAGTCATACGGCCTGTGAGGGGGTAGAGAACGCGCTTTGTCTTTACTAAAAACTTCAGCCAGATCATGATAAACGCTGGGCACAAAAGACAAATCTGGAGGTTCGGTCGTCCGACCAGAGCTAGGAGTCTTGGGAGGAGGGACCGCGGCCCGCGGGCAGTTCATGTGACAATCCACCCCCCACCCAGTTACCCTCTCTTTCTTCCAGTCAATAAGGGGGTTATGCTGAACGAGCCACGGGTACCCCAATACGAAGGATGTGAGAGGCGCTCGGAACACAAACTGCATACGCTCAGAGTGATTGCCTGAGAGGGTGAGCGACAGTGGTTCAGTGATGTGGGTGATGTCTGATAACCGCTGCCCTGATAAGGCGGTAACTCCAAGCGGATTAGACAGAGCCTCAAGCGTGATGTTTAATTTCTCAGCGAGTGCTGCGTCAATGAAACTCAGCGCCAGAATCAATCAGTGCTTGCAACGAGTGAGTGACATTCATGACAGTAAGCTTTGCAGGTAACATGAGGCGGGGGAGAGAGTCTTTAGTAGTAAGATCGCCCACCAGTATTCTCTCAGTTACTGGCGGGCATGCCCTTTTGCTCGTGCCCGGCAGGATGAGGCAAAATGGCCCTTGCGGCCGCAAAAGAAACACTCACTGGCGGCCATGCACCGCTGTCGCTCGGCGGGTGAGAGCTGAGACCGTCCAAGCTGCATGGGCTGCTCCCCCTCCTCGGTCTCACTGAACCCGCGTGCCTCACGAGGCTCCAGAGAAACTTCCATAGGCTGACAAGGTGGAACAAAGTCACGTTGCGTGCTCATCATCTATGCGGATGCACAAGGACATGATTGCGTCTAAAGAGGAAGGCAATTCATGTATCATTAGTTCATTTTTAACATCTTCGCTCATATTATTCAGTAGCGCACTCTTCAACGCCTCCTGTCCCCACCCCGTTTGTGTCGCTAATGTCCAGAAATCCACAGAAAAATCCAACCTTGCTTCAGGTTCATTAAGCGGATTCCTGCCGCCGTTGTCGTAGAGCCCTTATCAAAAACACACCGAAACTGAGACAGAAAATCATCATAGGTTATCTCTGGGCAGGCGCTTAACACAGCCTGTGCCCACGTCAAAGCGCTGTCCCGTAACAACTGAACAAAATATGAGCTCTTTATCCCATCATTGGAAAAGACATGGGGCTGCTGGCGAAACTGAAACAGGCATTGAGTTAGAAATCCCGCACACTTCCCCACATCCCCTTAGAACAGTTCTGGTGTGGGAAGAAGAAAATCACACACAACCGGAACCAGAGCCAGTGACTGAGCACTTACTGCAGAGTGACAAGCCACCAGGGCAGGTTCGCTGGGAGGCGAGGATTCCGGTAGCGGTGTGCGCTGGGCGGAAGCCTGAGCTAAGGCAGCGACGTCCTGACTGAGCCGAACAAGCATCTGTTCGTGGCGCTGCAGGATGGTTTCCAGAGTGATCGGGGCGGGGGGTGAGATGGAAGACACCGAGTCTGCTGAGTTTATAGTGGCTGGAATATTCTGTCAGGCGGAGGAGACGGACTCAGGCGCAGACTGAGGAACATGGTCAGACAGTTCTTTATTTACAGCACCAGGTGAACTATTTACAAGTGAGGGGGGGAATAACATCAGGATCCGGGGGTCCACGGGTCAGGGGAACACACAGGTCTTCGCACTCGCTCCACTTCTCATCCACACGAATCCACACGCACTCTCGGGGTTCAGGAATCACAATGTGGGGGAAACCTATATACAGACAGCGATTAATTGAGGTTAGCACAGGACAACAAACTACGAGCGAGCCGGCAATACTAACAAGGTTACTCAATATTCCAGCGACGAGCAACTCAGAGCCTCTGACTTAAGTAGTGCTGGCAATCCATCTGAATCACAGACGATCAGCTGCAGGTGCGTAGGCCAAGGGCGGGAGCCCACTCTGAGCTCCGCCCAGGCAAATAGAGAGAAAGGAGAGCGAGGGGAGGAGGGAAGGGAGAGTGACAAACAACAAACACAAATGTAGCCATACAGGGCTAGCTGGAGAGGCACCGGGGCCATGACAGTACCTGTGAAATTAAAAATGGCATTCCCAAGAGTCTACTGGAACAATTGTACTAATTGGGTTCATAATTTGTTGGACAAAGAGTCTGTGAAAATGAGGGACTATGTAAAAAAAAAAAAAAAAAAAGAAAAAAAAAAAAAAAATAAAAAAAAAAAAAAATTAAATAAAAGGA
>VUQR01019923.1:0-14638 GCA_015108515.1 Hemichromis elongatus
TGGATAGGAAAACTCAATGCATCATGGGAATCCTCCCTTAGTTATGCTGCAATAGACTTAGGCTGCCGGGGGATTCCCATGATGCATTGAGTTTTTCCTTTCCAGTCACCTTTCTCACTCACTGTGTTAATAGACCTCTCTGCATTGAATTGTACCTGCTACTAATCTCTGTCTCTCTTCCACAGCATGTCTTTATCCTGTTCTTTTCTTCTCTCACCCCAACCGGTCGCAGCAGATGGCCGCCCCTCCCTGAGCCTGGTTCTGCCGGAGGTTTCTTCCTGTTAAAAGGGAGTTTTTCCTTCCCATCGTTGCCAAAGTGCTTGCTCATAGGGGGTCATATGATTGTTGGGTTTTCTCTGTATGTACTAAGCGCCTTGAGGTGACTGTTGTTGTGATCTGGCGCTATATAAATGAAATTGAAATTGAAATATCTTTTTTAAGCCAGAGGAGTCGCCCTCTACTGGCCATCAGAAAGAATGCAGGAACTTTGGAACTGTTTTATATATATTCTCTATTATATATTTTTTATGATATATTTACGATATATATTTTTTGTATTGCATTTGATACATTTTGGCAACTTTTTGTTTACAAGAATGTTAATTTCAGACAATAAAAAAAGAGTTTTGTCCATAACATTTTGAAATTATGGCAAGTATTGATCATGTTGATGAGATAGAGGTCTCAGAAACTCATGTGTCAAATATGATACAATGAGCATTATACGTTTAAGCGCCACATCGGCTTGACTTACATCTTTTGTATATAACATTTTACTTAGTTGGCTTTAACGATGCTTACGGAGCTCAGCCAGCTGTTAGGTAGACAGTGAGCATAGTTTCAATCTTTTTATCTGTATCTCTAAAACAGAGTGACTCAATCAGTAAATGGTTAATAAAGTTGTGATTTGATGCTTTCTGCAGGAAGACCACTGACATTCCTGAATACTACAGAGAAGAGGGAGAACTAGTTGTCCCAAGTTATGGATACTTCATCCGAGGTGCCCAGACCACCTTCAGTGGAGTGCTAAGGTTTGTCAAGAACATTTTTACACGTCTAACTGCAGCTGCAGTTTGTATCTTAAAATCAGACTTATGGGATCAGAATTTATTGGCTCACTGAACGAAACATGGAGGAAACGATAAAACTTTATCACGTGTGATCGTTAAACTCACAAGATGTTCTTTCTTTCTCACAGAGATCGTCAGTGGAAGTACATCCTGTGCAGAATGACAGACTTTGACTGTGAATTTGACAGTTTATAGACATGTATTTTTATTGGTGCATAAACATTTTAATCCATATTCACATATACATTTAAAGGTGACCTATTATGCCTTTTATTTTACTCTGTCGTATATCTCCTGTTCCAGTGGTTGGTGCTCATATTAAACGTAGCCAAAGTTACAAGTAATCCCTGTGAGCCAAACGCTCAGGGAAGATTCAAACATGCGTGTATCCATCGCTGCAAACAGCAAATCAATCAATCAAAGAGAGAGAGGCGGTTGCTTTTGGTAGTTGTTGCTGTGGCAGCTGCGCTGGCAGAATTACCCTGCTCAGTTTTTTTTTTGTTTTTTTTTTTCATTTTTGGCTTTCATCCATTTTGAAGTCAGAATTGTTAAAAGTCTCAGGCGCACAGTCGCACCTGAAAGCTGTTTAAACCGTCTGTATGAGAGGAGCAGCCAATCAGAAAACAGCTGGTTTAAAGGGAGGTAGCTTTTGGGCGTTTGAAGTGTTTGATACCACCGCCATTAGGGCTGTTCCTTTTAACTTTATTTAAACGAGTTTAAACCAGGAAAAACATGAAAATGAGCTGCACCAGGGCTCCCTATAGAATAAAACATGAAGTTGGAAAAAGTTCCCCCTTTAAAACAGCACAATACTGATATTAATCATAACTGACTCATTTCATGTTTTCATCCATATGTATATTTTATTTTATGCCTTCATAATCACTGTTTCTATTAGTCTAGCATGAAGAATGATGCATATCATATAAACAGTTGAAGTGAACATCTCCATAGTGGTTCTGTGGGGGATTTGGGCTCCACTGGGCTCTTTGGACAGCTTTAACCTTTGTTTTTGTTTGTTTGTTTGGTTGGTTACTGGATGAAGTGGAAGTTCATTGGCATCACGTCACAGTGAAACAAAACAAAGTGAATTTGATACTCTGTTAATGGCTGTGGAAAACACAGCTCATCAGGCTCTCCTCCAAGATCTCCCAAACACGTGACTTTCATGCACATAATCGCATTCACAGAGCTGAATGAGATACTCTCCCGGCAGTAACATTGGATCAGTCATGTTGGGAGTAATGAGAGGCTCTCTCTGAGTCGCTGGCAAAACAAGATTTGCATGCAATGAATGAGGTCCCATCTGCATCCTCTGTTCATCCTTTATTAAAGTGTCTTGTCCAGTTTGGCAATTATAACCTGTACTTAAATCCATGTAACCGTGCTGTGTGAAAACCTGGATTAAAAACTTCATTTATTTAATGTGAAACTGTGTTGTGTTCAGTTTTAATTTTATTTCGCCTTTAAAAAAGTGAAATAAAAGTCTGTGACAGTGGTAACAAGAGCTTTTATTGAACTATTAAAATAACTATGTTAGTATCTCAGAGAAAGAATAATGGAGCTATCCAGCTGTGATGACATCAGCAGCTTCTTTGGGCTTAAATTGGCTGAAGGTAAACTCCAGACTGCTTCATATTACCATAAGTAAAAGCTCAGAGGCAGATTGTTTGTATTATCTGTTCAACAGCTCACAGGGTTTTATAAAGAAAGCTGCCTTCAAGTCACACAACTGAACGAACAGATGGAAGAACCAAAAGAATGAAAGTGTGCAGAGAGGTAAGAGACTGTGGAAGGTAAATCCCCCCAGTAGTGCCCATAAAGCTGATTAGTGAACAAATATCATGTTTGTTTATTTTTCTGTGACGCTGATTCCCGATGACGTCGTGCTTTTAAGGTGCCTTAAAGTCATAAAGCATGACAAAGAATGCTTAACCTGAAGCACAAAAGTGTATTCTTGTATACGAACACAGAAAAGACGGAAAATAATAATAATAATAATAAAAACCCTAATCTTAAATATGTTTTTAACACATCTTTCAGTTGAAATTCCAGAAATGTGTCTTTATGAGCACAGGATAAAGTTTTAGGGCTGAAAAACACATTTAAACTGTGTTAGTAACTGCAACCAACACACACAGTCTAGATGACAACTGTACATACCAGATAAGGAGTGTGTTTGGAAGACTTTTATTTTCTTATGCTCACCTTAACTAGAACCTAATCCTTTATAGGGGAGTTTAAAAGCCTTAACATTTACTAAATCTTTCCTCTCAATCAGGCTAATATAGCGTCTAGCAGCCACTTTGTCCTCATTCTCATCTTGTTTGTTTTGGATTTCTTCACCAGCTTGACTCTCAAAATCTGTCCAAACTTCATGAAGTGAGTTAGTTAAAGGTCACTAGGGTCACTGGACTGTCTTGAAAAGAGCTGGGGCTCGAGCCAGCAGCTTTCAGAGCTGTTTGTTTATGGCGGCTGCTATCTCTGAGCACGAGCCAAATGCTGCGGCCGATCACAGCTGTCCCCTGAGCCAGCGGCCGGTGGAGAGCCACACGCCTGCGGAGGCCTCCCGCCCTCAGAGACCTGCAGTCCCTGTGGTGGAAGTTTCCTTCCTGAACTGAAAAAGATGGGAAGATATATTGTCCGGCTTCCTCCTCTCCACCCACCAACACGTTTTCATTACGGCTAGATGAAAAACGATCCTTTCAAAACAATACTCACACTGACTATAATTAAAGTTTATAGGAGGAGCCACAAAGCTATTAAAGTCTCCTTGCTGCAATCACTTTTTGGATACTCTATAGTTAGACACCGTATAATTAAGAACTAAGTATGCATTTGAGGCAAAAAAGCAAAAGAGAATTTCAATTCTGATGAAAACCTGATTTTGTTTTGGACAAATCCCTCAGCTTTTAAAATGATCACACCTATCTATGCTGCCTTTTATGACCACACTTGCGGTGTAAATCTGGATTTACGGTATGTAATATGGCAATGTATTACATGTAAGAACATTATATAAAAGATAAAAGAAAACAACTGCTGTACAGTTTTGTATGACAAAACAAGGAGCCCTCTAAAGAAAAACTAAACATCCACAGTAGGATTCGTCTAGTCACCTAAACCTAAACTTCAGTGCAGAAAAATTTAAATAAAGACAAAAAAGAAATCAAAACTAAACTGAAATTATATTGTGCCCTTACAAAAATACCTACTACAAATCTCCTGGATATGCCTTTAGTTTTAGTCTTGGTTTATTGACAACAGGACGTCAACAGGAAGCCTCAGGTGCATTTTTGCAACTGTCAGCCATTCTTTATTTTACTGAATTTTTTTTTTCATTTTTTATTTTATTTTTATTGACATGAATGTCACGCGCTGCTTATCTGCTCATTTTTATTTATACAGCGCCAAATCACAACAACACCCCCTATGAAGAAGCACTTTGGCGACAGTAGAAAGGAAAAACTCCCTTTTAACAGGAAGAAACCTCCGGCAGAACTGGGCTTGGGGGCGTGGCTATCTCACTTGACCGGCTGGGGTGAGAGAAGGAAGGCAGGATAAAAGACATGCTGTGGAAGAGAGACAGAGATTAATAACGTTTGATTCAGTGCAGAGAGGTCTATTAACAAATAGTGATTCAGAAAAGTGACTGAAGATGATGATGCCACCTGGCCCCAGATAAGTGGAAGAAAATGGATTAACAAGGAGAAAGTACAGCACCTCAATAAGAAGAAGGAAAAAGAAGAATAAATAATAAATAAATGGCACAATGACTATAGCACAAAGCAGGGAGAGTTGATAAGCTCATATGAAGTCTTGTTTTAGTGGGCGTCTTGAACTGTTTGCCAGACGGGAGCAGCTGGAACGGGGTTCGGGTCAGTGAGGATACAGACTGATCACTGCAAACTGCAGAGGTGGATCTGGTTGTAATATCTGGCAGCTCTGTCCAGCAGTTTTAATGACCCTCTGGATGGCTTCCTCTTCTGCGTTTGTGCAGCTGACAAAAGCAGAACAGAACTTGCAACTTAGTTTTCTTCCCTCAGTTTCCTGAAGTATAAGAGCTGTTGTTGAGCGCCCAAAGGTTTGTTGGAGTCCCAGGACAGTTGGTCTACTTTCTACCCCTCTTGTTACAAGCAGACTCAATGTTGGGAATGAGGATTGTACTAAAAGCAGGATTGTAGTCAATAGAAAGCATGCGCACACAAGTGTTCTTAAGACCCAGGTGCTTCAGTGCTGTGTGCACATGATCTCCCTGTACGTATACTGGTAGTGTTCAGATAAAGCTGGTATAATACTTGTGACGGTTTCCTGACCAGTCTCTCCAGACTGATGTTGTTTCAGTAGATCGTATCAAAGTTGATATTAGTTTTCGAGGTTGGCTGTGTGGGGTGGCTCAGTCTGAATCAAATATTCAATAAAGCATAAAGTAAACCTATTTCTAACGTGCTGGATGTCAGCGGTAACTGTCGGGATGAAGAGAGGCACTCACATGTATTCAAAATGATCGATCACAAGAGCACTTAACCATAATGCCTGTTTCATCAAACACCAATCTTCTGTTAATAAAGGAGCACATAGAGTGATTGTACTCAAATCTGAGTGCCTCTTTCTCCCTGCTCCGAATTTAAAGCCAGCTGGTACCGGAGTTCATTAGCTGTGAAGCTGAACAAGTTGAATAATAAACTGAGTGGCTACTGCATTCATGCTGGAAATCCTTTTGAAATTTGTTCTCAGTCTTCCCAAAGAATGCTCAAATTGTAAAGCTGGGTAAACACTTAATCAGAGCTGGCTTATTTGTCCGTACTATTGTCTGGTGTTAGTACATATGAAGACCAATTAAAATGTTCCAAAACAAACCACCTACACGGATACTCAGCTTGCCACAGGTAACTTCATACTACTTCACAATACTTCATTTCAACTCAATTCCAGCGACCCTCTCATGTCGTTACAGTTCAGGGGTCTGAGACTGAATTAGTATTCCAATACAGATTTCCGGGAGTTACAATTCACATTTAGAAACTAGTGAAAAACCAAGTTTCTACTTTCTGTGTTTGTGTCCACGTAGGCCTTTTTCCTTGCATGATTAAGCTTTAACCTGCATTTGTCACTGGTGAGCTGGTTTCACAGACACTCATTTCTGGAAGTGTTCGCGAGTCCATGCACAGAATCTGTCGTCTGTTTTTAAAGCAGGGCTGCCCGACGGCTGGAAGATCCAGGGCAGCCAATACTGATGTTTGGCCTTGTCCTTTCTGCACACACATTTCTCCAAATTGTCCAAATCTCAATGATATTATGTTCTGCATTATACATAAGTCGATGAAATATTCAAAGTCTTCAGAAGTTTACGCTGAGGAACATTATTCTGAAATTATTGATCAATTTCTAAATGCTTTTTTTGCCCATTTCCACTTCCGAGAAGCTCTGACTCTCTAAGATGCTCTTTTTATACTCAGTCATGTTGTTAATTAACCTAATTAGGTACAAAATGTTCCTCCAGCTGTTTCTGTTTAGTACTGCTTACTTTTCCAGCCTTGTATTTCCCCCCTCCCAGATTGTTTTGAGACGTGTCACTGCCATCAAACTCGAAATGAGCTGATATTTTTAATAAAACAGTAAAACGTCACAGTCTACAGTTGAACATGTTTTCTATTTTCTGCTGTGAATAAAATATGAGTTAATGGCACCTGAAAAACACTCTCAGAAAGGAGATTTTTAATCTTAGGAGCTTTTCTCACACTGGGAAAAAAAAAACCCCACAGTTCATCTAAAGCTAACTCAAATCAAATGTTCTCAGAAGAAGAAGAAGTGAGCGGCTTTGTTTGGATGTGGGCAGGGAGAGACCAAGTGTGCGAGTACCGTGCAGTGCGACCCTGACTCAGCTCCAGGGCTTGCACAGCTAGCCTGTTTACTTTAGGGAGCCTCTGCTCGCTCCCACCGCTCTCACTCGAGGACAAAAACAGCTGCCTGGATTCACGTCTGACGATAAAAGGCTCCACAGCGCCGTCTGAACACAACTCATATTGAGCGAGTCTTTATTACAGATTTGCGCCAGTTTTCTGAGAACACATAAATCATAAAGGTAAGAGTTTAGTATATACGCACAGGACAGGAATCCATTTAAAGGGACAGTTCAATCAACAGTATTGATCCCTGCGAATTCTGCTTCAATCCAAAACATGTGGTGGAGTAAATACAGGCAGTGCTTAGAGGATTTAAAATGGCATTTAAAGGAATAATTAAACAGGAAGAGTCTTTTGCAGAAACATTCTCATTAGTGTGGATAATCCAAAGAGCTGACTTTTAGGAATTTTAATAGGGACTATTTCTTTTGTAGGAAATCACTGAAGTGCAAACTTTTTTCTTTTTTTTTTTTTAACCACAAACGCTGCAGAACTAGATGCCACCGTGGCTGAGTAAGGACACATGGTTTCTGTATTTTCTGGTTTGGTTAAACGCTGGATTTTGGTCCTTTTTAAAAAGATTTAACTTGTTTTCGTTCGCACTCAAATGAGACCGTGGAAATTCAGAGGAACCACAGTCAGAGCCAGCGGCTTTAAATATGCAGCATTATGGAAGAATCTGTGAACAAGCAAGAGAATAACCAAACAAATCGTCACATCGACCCCTCAGACACAACACGAGGGTGAAGCGGATAATACTGCTGGAGTGCTGTGTTTTTCTGGGAAACACCAGTTGGTGTTACTTTGATTTGTGTCACCCGGCACAATATCACTGCAGACCCACAGATGTTTATTGAAGATGAACATGCTGTCGCCAACTGTTTAGCGAAGTCCTGTTGAGCTGAGTTTTTTTCTCAAAGCCAACTAGGTGATTATGAGTCTGTGATTCAGCGTACCATTTTATGTGGGGCTCATAAGCATTTTTTTTCTTTATCTGACTAAATGTGAGCAAAATATTTACTGTCCCAGTGAAAAGTTGCCTAATTATTGAATAACTGACAACATATTACAGCAAAATAGAAACCTATAATGCTTAAAAAAGATTATTTTATATACTTGCTAAACCGATGGGCTAATTCCTGTAAAGTTGGAAAAACATAGGGATTAAAAAGATCATGACAGCGCCTAGAAATATACAGCTGGTCTCATTAATTGACCCCACTCGGTCACTTGAAGGTTGATCCTTTTGCTCCTGCACGCTGTGCACAAAATTCGGAAACTGCATATTTCAGAAAATGTAATGGAAACTTACAGAAAGAAAATAGAGCAGCAATAAATACTGCAAACTGTGTGAATCCAACAGAAGAGCTGTTTGTTTCCCATCAGGCCATAGACTGTAGAATCGGAAGTAATTTTGGAGTCACACTGTGAAATGATAAGTGTTCAAGTATCTGAGCACCTTTATTTTCAATCCCACTGCTTTGGCACTGTACATGTATATATTCCACCGGGAAGCCAGCTTTCCACCTCCTTCCCACACCATACATTGCTCCTTCCTGACTCCAGGCCCTAAAAGCTGGTTTATTAGTTGTAATGACTCTCACCTCTCCCCTCTGTCCTCCTGGCACAGCCCAGTGATCATACTGTACCACCCCTCCATTGTAGCCGAGCAAGAGACCACACCCCTGCCACACACACCCTGCTGGTCATTAGAAAAAGCCCTTATACATTGGTTTTACTTTTCAGACGCAGAACCTAAATCCAGCTTTTACACACAGGTTATGCTGCAGACCAAGCATGGCCCCACTACAAAGGTACACGCCGACAGCATCAGTTTCCCTCAGCAGAACAGATAAATGAATACAACAAAGAGCTCAACGTGTCTATCTGACCTCCAAATTCTCCAGATCCCATTCCAGCTAAGCATCTGCAATTTGTCCCGGAACAAGTTTGATCCACCGAGGCCCCACCCAGCAGCCCACAGGACCCAAAGGATCCACTGCCATCATCCCAGGCCAGACACCACAGGACACCCACAGCGATCCATACAGTGTCCACGTTTCCAAAGGGTGAGAGCTGTCTGTTTTAGTTGCAGCACACAGTACTCTGGGCGCTTAGTTTTAATGTTTTGCCGGAATGGTGTCAAAGTTGGAGCGATGTGCTGTAAAGACAGACCTGTCAGCTCTGCAGAGTTATTTCCAGCACAAGGAAGAAAAAGGCAAAAAAGAAGAAAAGTGTGAACTACGCAAGAAGGTTTGCAAAGTGCAATGTAAAAAAAAAAAAGGTGTCAAAAGTTGAAATACAAAAGAAGCAGCACAGCTCGTATTCCTTTGCCAGAGTCAAACATTTGTTATGAATCATCAAACTGGAGTTAAGTGAATTAAGATAAATTTGTTATTACCAGGTTAGTTGTTTCGCTTAATGCGCCTTATAATCCGGTGCCACCTTATGGTCCGAAAAATACGGTAAGTGGATAGTAGCATTAATGTTAGTTACGCATTTGGCTAATATTGGCCAGACTTTAGCTCTATGACCATTGCATCCCAGATTTCTTTGGAGCCAGAAGTGATGGTATATGAAAAGGAGGACAGACTGCTTAATTATCAGCTAACACAAGCTGCATCCACACACTGTAAGAGTGCAGCACTCAGACACAGATACCTGCTAATTAATACTAAGTAAGATTCAAATAAAATCTTAGAATTTTGTTCACCAATCTGGAGCTCAGACCTCTTGGTCTGTTTGTACAGTTTACCGCACAGACTCCATATTACTGGTCAGATAATTGCCAAATGACAAACATAGTCCAAAGGTTCAGTTCAGGGACTTTCATACAAGTAGTAAACATGTTTATTCATATTTTTTTTAACATGGGAGTCTATGGTGACCGACTCACTGCTGGAGCCTCATGTGGACATTAGAGGTACTGCAGTTTTGCGTACTCGATCACCAGCAGAAAACCTCATCTGCCTGTATGAAAATGACAAAATGTGTTTTAATTGCTCATATTTCAGCTGTCTGCCATTCATGTAAAAGGACACTTGGGTCAGTCTTAGCTTTACTTTAATATTTGTTAACTTTCTATAGCATGGCACGCAAGTGGCAGAATGCACAGTATAGACTGTGCACCATCTCTGACGTGAGATCAGCATGTGTAAACCTGCAGCTTCCTGGGCAGCTGTGTCCAGGTGTCCTGTGCCATCTTCTCATATTTCTCTACCAGCGCCTTCATCCATCTATTGGCTTAGTGGGAAGAAAAATGAAGAGTGAGCTGATGGGAATACTCTCCTTCCCAACCCGTTGGCTCTTGGGAAAGATTTTTTGCATTGAGGACTCAGGAGGGAGCTCTGTGCTGGTGTTTACTCAGTCAGCTCGTGATCACAATATTCCGGTGTCGGATAATAAAAGCTGTTTGGGATTTAAAGTTAAGAATAACAGCTTACTCACTTTTCCCCCCTCTGGCTCTGCACTGCAAAAAAGTGTGTGATGCAGCCAAAGCATTGTGGGAACACGAGGTGTAAGGTGAGCTCAGTGACCCACTGGCTCCCAGCCTTCCCTTTGGTTTTCTCACTTTCTCTGCTTGCAGCCCACCTCCAGACAAAAGCGTCATTATTGCCCTTGGATTCTCTCGCCAGTGAAACAGAGTTAATGAGCTGCTTTATGGGCTGTGATGTCGAGAGCCGAACAGATCCACCATGAGTAACCGGGTTCTGATGTTGACAGTAATTCGGACTCAGAGCGGGAAATGTTACACCACAATGTTTCCAGTGGTGGTTTTGTCTCTCTCATTAGCTGCAACGAGCTTGTAACTGCGCTCCCTGGAAGCTGAGAATGAAACAGACGGCGATGTCTTTGTTTTTAAGAGGTGTCAGAACGTATTGTGTGTTTTCACTGCGCCTCACTGCAGGTGAAAGGTCAAAGCTGTGGGTGTAAAAGATGCAAGTGCATTAATCTGTCTGTTGCCCAGAGGCCCAGAAAGAGAATAGGAGGACTGTGACCATACTGGGTTACACAAAACAGACTTTTCTCACACCATGGAGCGTGTGCTTGTGCCTCGGGTGTTTGGAACCCAACCGCAGTCCAGAGTTTTGACACTCTCCAGGAGTTTCTCAGGATATAGAAAATCCAGCACAAGGTACAGAGCGGCGCTCACAGAACACATGTGAACATGGCAACTTTTCTGGTACTTTTCCATTAAATATGTTAACATATGTCACAGCTTAACAGAATCAGATCTTTAAAATCCTTTGACCTTTTTAATAATCAATCAGTATCAAAGTTACAACACAAATACACACTTTAACAAGCATCAGTGGGAGAATAGATGGATGATAAAAGATGGATGTAGTCACCTTGGCTTGGCCCATTGATCAACACCAGCATGAACTCTCGAGTTAGTGTTTTAAATCTGATCACTCAATACTCACTGGCGAACAACTTGTCATTTTTTAATAAAGCTCATAGTTAGGGCTGGATCATGTGACCCTGAATCCTTTGTTATGCTCCTGGGGGTTTCCCATGATGCACTGTGGTTTTCTTCTTCACTCTCTGTGTGTTGATACACCACTTTATAATTATTATGCCTCTCTGCTCTCTTTAGGCCTTTTGTGTCCATGTGTAGTGGCTCTGTTTGGAAAAAGACAAAAAACAATTAAGACGTTGCCGAAGTGTGAGAAACTGCAGTTCCTCAAATGGCCATTTGAGGCTGAGGCATGTCAGTTCCTACAGACTCTCGTGTTGCTGCAGAAGCAGTTTTAGTGTCCACAGCAAATGGGCACTTACCCTTCCATAATAACTGCATGGGGATCTCACCCTGGGTCAGCGCACCTAAATCAACTGATTAGTTCATTACCAGGCCTCAACTTCAAGACATGTTGAGGAAGTAATTTAGTCATTTGAACCAGCTCAAGTCCATGCTGGTCTTTACATTATGTCTTCTTGCCTTCACCAATTATCCATTTGCTGGTTCATCTACTGGAACAGTTAGCTGTATTATATCACGCTGGTATTGCACTCCTAATGAATTTGGAGTGAAAATATTCAGTGCATTCCCTCAAAATTCACACGTCACATTCTGACTGAATAAACCAGTCAAACATCAGAAGGTCGCCGGCTGTTTTGCAGCCTGTTTGCTGTAAACACCCTTGAAATGTCCGTCTGTTTGCCAGCCAGACAACAAAGCACTGAAGAATGCGTGAAAGCAATGACATAAGCAGAGCCGTGACTGTGGGCGCTTACGTCATCGTCATCCATTTGTGCAGCAAAGCTCGGTGACAAACTGTGCCTGACTGGCGACGTCCTCCTTCAGCAGCTCTGAATAGCTTTCTAGAGCACTCGGTCCCGTTTCTGAATAACACTGTGAGCCATTAGTTCATCTTCTGGTGCTCCTATATCTTCCCTGTCTTGGTATGGAATAATTACTGCTGGCCCCTGTGATCCTCATCTGGTGCTGTGTAATGGAAAAGCACTCCAGTGCCAGAGACTGTAGCAAGCTTTCTATCACGGTGCCTAGCCTTGGGCACAGCATGAGCAAGACAGTGACAGATAAGGCAGTCTCTATTCTCTCTGTTCTCCAGCTGAGTTTGTCCTTAGACAGGCAAACACCTTTATCGCACCCAGGAGACTGAGTCACACACGAGATCTTCTCCACTGCTTAAAGCTGCAGTTCAGATCTATTAGTGTAGCAGGAAAGCAAATATACAAAACTAAAACTCTTACTTAACATTCACTTAGCAGGAGAGTTTTTCTTTACCAGTCCACATGCATAAAGTGAAGACATCACTGTCATGATAGAGCGAAGACAGAGCTGAGCCAGGAGGTGAAGCTTTCACTCTGCCAGTCGCTCTGCATTCCAACGCTCACCTTTGGTTGCAAATGCTGGGTAATGACCACAAGAATGGGGTCATGGAAAACTCAAGACAAACAAACAAGACCTGATAAATCTGCAGCTTAGGCCGTGACCACGCCTTCGCCCCTAAAGTGGAATTTCTAGGTTTATAAAATGGGGCCATTGTCTCTTTGTGGCAGGTATTACTGCAGTACTGTGAGACAAAGAGGTGTCTGATGAGACAACATTGGGGATGAGGATGCACTTTCAGTATAAACTGGTTATGGTACGGATTAAACTAATCTTTGTGGTGAAGCTTATTCACCTGTCTGAGGACATTTTTGTGTTTTCCTTCCAAAAATGCAGACGTCAGAAATCTAACATCTAACAACTAATGCATAAAAACTTAAATTTTTCCTTTTTTCCCTTTGTACTTTAGGTTTTCTCTTACTGAGAAGAGAATTGGAAGATCTTATCTCATAATTATGTCTTGGAAAATTAAGTATGTAACATACAGTTCACTGAACTGAACCTGTGGACCAAGTTTGTGCTTTTGCAGCATATTATAAACATAAATTTTATGGATACAGCTTTGAATAATCTCTAAATATGTACGAGTGCTTCAAAGTCCACACGAATGAAAGCTTTTTAGTTAATAGAAAATATCATCTCAAATTTCTGATGGTGGAGAAATCTTCAGCGTTTAATGAATGCTGTAAAGAAATGTTTACAGTCAATATTTCTTCTGTGAGTGGAAAAACCACCGGTGGTTTAACAGCAAATACACAACAGCACACACAATGGCCATTCCAGCAGGTAACGGGGGCACCAATCGCTGCTGTTTTTCTCCTTGGAAACGCCCGAGGCTATGCTGACTCTCTCTCTTATTTTAAGCTTTGAGCTGGAAATTTTTTGGCTAACTCACATCTGTGCATCACATGATGCAATGTGCACTTCTTTGTTACAACATGTGGACTGAGGATAAGTACATCTTTGAATTCTGAATGCATTTCTGATAATAAATGGCCATTTTTTTTAGTCAAAATGTACAACTGTGGTGAGAAAGCACATAAATTGCTCATATGGGAAGCTTCCATTCTGTGGTTCACTATGTAGCTGAGGAAGTCAATAATAGTGGCTAATAAACAGAGGAAGAGGGTGAATTAGGACATACAGATTACATGGAAGCTTCTAGTACAAGAGAAAAGACTCTGAAGTTAAAGACGGTATTTGCTGCACGGGTAAAGCAGTAAGAAAAGACCTTGTTTTTGGTGTTATGATTAAAGCAGCAATCCGAAAAAGCGATCCCAAAGCAAAACAAAATCCATCCGCCTTGAATTAACGCTCAGTAATTCAACAAAATCTTGTTTTTTGTTTATTCAGCATGATCAAACCACATAAAGTATCTTACTTTGAGGTTTAAAGGTGTGGCTATCCATATTTTTTCATACAAATTTCTAAAATGAACCTAATCTGAGACCTTAAACACATCAAAATAGTGTCAGAATGAGCAGTATGCTCATTTTAGACCTACTTTCAGCTACTCCCTTAATCTGTGAAAACCCTCCAATAATAGAGATAAAACCCCATCAATCAAATGGCCCTCCATGATAGTGGAGAAGAAAAACTCCCTTTTGACAGAAAGAAACACCTGGCTGAAGCAGGTTTAGGGAGGGGCAGAAATCAGTTGTGACTTGTCGGGGGTGAGGGGAGTAAGACAGGACAAAGACACTCTGTGGGACAGCACTAGAGATTAATAATGTAGCAGGAGACTCTAGAACCTGGTCATCACTTATGTCATCTGCTGTTTAAGGACAACCTCAAGTTCAGCTTTT